>BQNB010022634.1:35428-62777 GCA_026074375.1 Tanacetum coccineum | reverse complement strand
ACAGTACCTCGTACTGACGTGTCCTGCCACCTCGTACTGACATGTCAGTCTGTACCTCGTACCTGCAAATCTGCCATTCAATCATTAGAAGCGCCACGTGTCACCACCTGAGTGGTGCCACGTGGCGTAGCAACTATTGCCCCAAGCAATTGGCATAGCACGATTCGAACCATGGACCTCTCGGTCATGGTTTTAGGAACCCCACAAATGCCAACTGCGCTAGAGCAGCATTACAATTATATCATGCAAAGATTAATATATATCCCATTATTGGCTTGGTCTGGTCCATTTTAACTAAAGGTTCAAACAGGGACGAAAAAGGTTTAAAATAAAAAGGTTTAAATATAAAAGGCCGGTACCGTTGGACTCGTTTTTTCATGGTCTTTCCAATGGTGTGATTGAGGAATATTCACGACTTTGTTTGAACCTCGATAAACGTGAAAACGTCGTCGAAAGTCACCCGAAAATTACCGTTTTTGCTTCGTTTTTAATCCTTTTTAACTGTAAGACCTAAAAACACAATACAAACATATTTGCAACATAATTATCTATATTTTAGTGTTTTTAATCCTTTTATAGTGTTTTACGGGGTACAAAATATGTATATTTTAGCCAATATCAGGGACAACTAATATCAGAGCTTCGGTAAGATTCTTTTTAAGGGTCTCAAAAGCATCAATACAATCTTGAGAAAATACAAACGGTGTTTCCTTCTCAAGAAGGTGAGTCATAGGTCTAGCTATCTTAGAAAAGTCTTGGATAAATCATCGGTAAAAACCGGCATGACCAAGGAAACTCCTAACACCTTTTACGGTAGTCGGATGAGGGAGCTTAGCTATAACATCAACTTTTGCTCGATCGACCTCAATCCCAGATTTTGATATTTTATGACCTAACACAATTCCTTCTTTACACATAAAATGGCACTTCTCCCAATTTAGAACTAAATTCGTGTCTTCACACCTTTTTAGCATTTTTTCTAAATTGGAGAGGCAAGAATCAAAACTATCCCCAAAAACCGAGAAATCATCCATGAAAACTTCCATAGTCTTTTCGATCATATCATGAAATATGGCCATCATACACCTTTGGAAAGTACCGGGAGCATTACACAAGCCAAATGGCATGCGACGGTAAGCGAAAGTTCCATAAGGGCATGTGAAAGTAGTTTTCTCTTGGTCTTGGGGATCTATTGGGATTTGAAAATACCCCGAAAATCCATCTAGAAAACAATAAAACTCATTTCCGGCTAATCTTTCTAACATTTGGTCCATAAATGGTAATGGAAAATGATCTTTACGAGTAGCTTCATTTAATTTCCTATAATCAATGCAAACTCTCCACCCGGTAACTAATCGTGTTGGAATCAATTCATTATCTTCATTAGCAACAACGGTTATACCACCTTTCTTAGGTACACAATGCACGGGGCTTACCCACGGACTATCAGAGATCGGGTAAATCATTCCGGCATCAAGAAGTTTGATTACTTCCTTCTTGATTACCTCATGAATTTTTGGGTTAACCCGTCTTTGACTTTGTACCGTGGGTTTATAATCTTCCTCCATCAAGATTTTGTGAGTGCAAAACCGAGGGTCGATACCCTTGATGTCGGTGATTTTCCAAGCAATGGCCCGTTTATGTGATTTAAGCACCTTTAAGAGGGCTTCTTTTTCATCATCTTTTAAACCTTTTGCAATAATCACGGGTAACTTATCGATTCCTTCTAAGTAAGCATATTCCAAATGAGATGGTAAATCTTTTAACTCTAATTCCGGAGGCTCTTCAATTGAAGATTTTGCCTTAGTCACTTCTACTTGCTTAAGGTTCATCGGAGGGAGTTGAAACGGGTCATTATTCAACAATTTTTCAATTAAGCAAATATCTCCCTCTGGATCACAATCGGCATGATCAATTTCCGGTGAAATTGAATCATCCTTGAGAAAAGCCTCTATTTCTTCCAAAATGAAATCACTTTCCTCGAACGGAGTAAAGGAAAGAAAAGAGTCAGAAATAATAGGCTCAAAAGTCGTGGTGGGATTGCCACCCGAAGAATTATTAGAAAAACCTAACACTTCTTGAGCATACTCCTCACTAGCAACATCAATGACGTCAATTCGGTTTACCGACATATCATCATATGTAGAGGAGTATCTCGTAGTTTGATCGAGATTAAAAGTCACGGCTTCGTCATTAACCCGAAGGGTTATTTCTTCTCCATAAACATCAATTAAGGCACGGCCGGTCCTCAAGAAGGATCTCCCTAGAATGAGAGGAACCCGAGGATCGGCTTCAAAATCAACAACAACAAAGTCGGTAGGAAAGTGAAACTTCCCCACTTTGACAAAGACGTCTTCGGCGAGTCCTTTAGGACGAGTAATGGATCGATCCGCTAGCTCTAGAGTCATCCGAGTGGGGGTAAGTTCGGGTAGGGAAAGCTTTTTCCAAATGGAAAGAGGCATAAGATTTATGCTCGCGCCAAGATCGGCCAAGGCGTGACATACATCCATTCCCGGGAAATCACATGGTATAAGAAACTTGCCGGGATCTCCAAGCTTTTCGGGAAGCTTTTTAAGGAGCATCGCCGAACAATTCTCATTCAACGGTATCTTAGCTAATTCAAATAACTTTTCCTTATTCATGAGCAAATTCTTAATCGTAGGGGCAAATCTTGGCATCAAAAGTAAAGCATCCTTGAAAGATTTGAAAGATCTTCTCCATTTGATTCGAAGCTTTTTCACGAAACTTTTGATCATTAAGTCTCGAAGGATATGGAATATTAGGCTTAGGTAAAGTCTTCGGAACATCGGGTTCCGGAATCGGAATGGGGTTAACCGGAGGTTGGATGTGAGCGGTACTTCCTTGGAAATTAGTTTGCTCCTTATCCATTGTCTCCTCGGTTTCTCGTTCCACTACCTTTTTGGGAGAAGGATTAGTAGGAATCGAAGGTCCCTCATAAGCAACACCACTTCGAGTAGTGATTGCTTTCATCTCACACTTCGGGTTAGGAATAGTATTACTCGGAAGAGTACCCGAAGTTGAGGCTTGGTTTTGGAAGAATCCACTTAACATATTTTGCAAATTATTTTAAAAAGACATTTATTGATTCATCAGACGTTTGTTGGATTCTTCATTTGTTATTTTGAATTTCATTCTTAAATTCTCCTTTCAACGAGTTGATTTGACTTTGCATGTTTCTCATCATTTGATCATTAGATTTCATATAATTTGAAAACTCATTTGAAACTCTTGTTGAACTTGATTATTAGGAACTTGAAAATGTTGGTTTTAAAATTCTTGATTTTGAATGTAGGAGCATGATTAATTGAGCTTGAAAAACTTGTTTCCATGAATATTTATTTCCTCGATAAAATTATTCCCTTGGACCTTGATTTTGATTATAACTATTTTACTAGTTTGTTTATACCGCGCAAAAACCGGGTGGTGCCTTGTAGTTGCTAACAGGTTTGGAGGGGCTATCTTAATTGTATGTATCCGTTGCAGCACAAATTACGATTGATTGCTTTCGGTATTAGGGCAATTGTAGTTATGCATGAGCACCACCCAAGTTAACACAAGATTCTCAACCGCTTTAATGACGCTGGGAGTGTCAACTTTCTTAGAAAACAATCTAACTAAGGTCGAAATTTAAGTCCACAAGCTTTATCAATTCTCTCATCGTTTTACTAAAACTTTCCTAGAATTCGTTATTCACCCTGGAAAACATTCGATTTGTTTCGTGAATAACGAACTTTCGATTTGTTCTCAATTATGTTCAAGGCCTCTATAGTAGTCTTACTCAAAAGATTTCCACCCGCCGCGGCATTTAAGGAGTCTTGATCATTATCATTTAAACCGTTATAGAAAGTATCAATTTGAGTTAACTCCGAAAATCCGTGGTGGGGACATGCTCTAAGCATTTCCTTAAATCGTTCCCATGCTTCACTAAATGTCTCATCGAATTTTTGGGTAAAACGAGAGATTTCATTTTTTAAGTGAGTGGTCTTCGAGGGAGGGAAAAATTGATTCACGAATTTGGTTACGAGATCCTCCCAAGTCAAGATAGAATTAGGAGGTTCTTTATCGTACCAAATCCTAGCGGCCCCCTCGAGTGAATATGGAAACATCATGAGTTTAATCACATCATTTGGAACTCCCCTAAATTTCAAGGTCGAGGTAATCCTTTTGAAATTGTTAATATGAGTATGGGGATTGTCCCTCTCAAAACCATGAAATGGGCTAGCTTGGACTAATTGTAGCAAATTTGTCTTAATTTCAAAATGGTCCGCATTAATTTCCGGTATGACGATAGCTTCTCCATACCCTTCCGTGGGTGCTTGGAGTAGCTCTTCCATTGTTCGATTATCCGCCATTGGTGCAACTTCAACGATAGTACGAAGCTCGGGTTCGACTACGTTTGGAGTACGTCTTCTATTTCGACGTCTCGGAATGGTTACGGGTGAATTATTTGGAAAATGGGAATTTCTAGTGCGCATGCACTAAACAAAACAAACGAGGAGAGAAAATATATACACAAAAATATTTTTGTTTCACCGAATAATCAACAAACTTAGGGTAACTCCCTTAAGTGAAACTTGCAAAAGCTTATTTCACAAAAGAGGTGCGCCTTTTTCGTAAGTGACACAAGACGGTTACTTTTTAAATCTTTGGTTTGGGAACTTATTGATGGATATTCACAAATTCTCTAGTAAGAGAATTAAATTGCTTGTGTATTTTAGTATTTAAGAGAACACAATAAAAATCAAAAAATTCGGAAGAGCAAATATTTTTGTATTTTTTTATTTATCTATTAACTTCTACATATAGTAAAAAGAAAAAGAAAAATATTTTTTACTTTTTTTTTTAGATTTTTGATTTTTTCAAAAAGACGTAACTTTCGAAGACGAAAGGTTCTCCAAATCACGATCGACAAATTCAAACGAGAGAATCTTTAACACAATTCCCCGGCAGCGGCGCCAAAAATTGATCACAATCAAATTATATATACGTATAATACTAAAGTATAAGAAATTTACTAGAAATCCTTGAGGACAAAGATTAAAAGCAAACTCTACACAAAATATCGTACGTTAACCGGTAAGTGTTCACCGGGTCGTTTATACCCCAAGAATTATGAATTGAAACTCCGTTTTTGTTTAGACAATGATTTGAATGGTTCTAATATCTTTGATTTCGAAAACTAAATCCTACTAGTGAGCAAATAAAGGCACATAAAGTTCAATTACAAGCAAAATGCACAAAAACGCTAACGGGTTTAAGAAAACGAACACTAAAATCTAATTTGAGCAAAAATGAACAAAACCGGCCCAAACTAATTTTCCTAGATGCTAAAAGACTAAAATTGATTTTTAGAAAAAGAAATTTATTTTTTGATTTTTATTTTATTTTTTATGACTTTTTAAAGTTTTAAACTAAATAAATGCAAGAAAAATAGTAAACTATGATTTAAAAATCTAAGAAAATTCCTAAAAGTTGCTAATGTTGTAAAGAGTGCAGGAAAATTTAAAACTTAGAAATTGCTTAAACGAATAAGCCCTAATAAGCCAGATTAGCACTCGAAGTGCTTATTTTACTAATGAACCAAAAGATGTTAAAACAATTTTGAAAACAAAATAGAATGGAAAAGACCCAAGGGCACGTTGGTTTGGTGAGTGTGTTATGAGGCGTTAAAAAGGTTGAGGTGGGTAGAGGTCAGGGGTTCGAGTCTTGCTCACCCCTGACTTCCCTACTTCCCTTTTTTTCAAAAACTTTTTGATCAAAGTTATTAAGCAGCTTAAAATAAGCAATTTTTACAAAAGAAATTTTTTTTGAAACTTAAGCAATAAGCTAGAAAATTAGCTTAAAAACCACAGAAAAGACTTAAAATAATTTTGAGCTTTTTACTTAAACTAAAGAAACTCTTGTACTTGAATAAGCTGTTACTAGAACTAAATAAGCTACCTACACCCTATCTCTAACCTAATAAGCAAAACTGAATCAAATCTAAGCTAAAATTATAAGCCATAAGCTGAAAAACCAAATAAGCAATTTGTACTCAAAACAGTTTCCAAAACAAACAAACAGGCAACTTTGAGCTTATTTTTAAGCAAACAAATAGAACCTTATGGCTGTAAGACTTGTACCTCTAGAAAGTTTGTACTATAAGCTACTTAAAACAGCAATTGAAAAGCAATTTGAAAATCAAATAAGCTAAGAAAATGCTAAATGAAAAAGCTACTTTTAACTGTTTAACTATGTTTTTAGTTTTTATGAAAAGACAAAATAAGCTTAAGCCTGACCCTAATAAGCTACAAACACCTTATAACTAACCTAACAAACAAGTTTGAGCAGGAATTAAGCTAAAACAACAAACAATAAGCTGAAAATCTCAATTAAGCATTTTGGTGCAAAACTGTTTACAAAACAGTCCAAACAGGACTGTTTGAGCTTATTTATAAGCAAGCAAAAGGATCCTTATGACTTGGTGGCCTATACCACCTTAAAGCTTGACCTATAAGCTTTCTAAATCAACCTTCAAAAAGTATTTTGAAATCTATTTAAGCTAAGAAAATGCTTATTGAAAATACTAGTTCAGGAAGAATATTATATTTTTGGTTTTTTAAAGTTTTTATGAAAAGACAAAAGGTAAATTTGCAGACTAAAAACAGATATTCAAATAAGCTTTTAAACTTGTAATAAGCCCTAGTCTATCTACTTTGGCCTATAATCTATTTGTGCACTAAAAATTAAAAGCTAATTCTAACTTTAACTAACTGAATTTTAAGCATGAAATTGGCCTTAAGGCTTTTTATGCTTGCTGATATATTTGACACTATATTTTCCAAAACATAAAACCTCAAGTGCAGACTTATACCTATAAAATGACTAAATAAGAGCACATAGAACCTTAAATGCAGCTAGAACAAACTTAAGCACAAACTGTATATGAACCTGAGCTTATGACCCCTGATCCTTACAATCTACACATAAACCTATTGAAACCTAATTAAGCCTATCAAAAGACCTTAAAACCTTGTTTTATAACTCAAATTTGAAGTTTAAAATTGATTTAAAGAGTCAAAAGCCTCTTGACAGTATTAACTTAGGTTAATACTGCCTTGAGCCAAACACCCCTTTAAATGACTTAAACCCATTTTCAACTTATAAAACTGAGAGATAAGGCTTAAAACTCAGATACCAGATATTATTAAGCTACTATAAGACCTAATGAACAGATTTTAACAACTAAATAAGCAGGAACAATAAGCTAACAAATTATGCTAATATTTTTGATCTTTTCAACTGTTTTATAACATAGACTTGTTATAACATGCCTTGAAAACAAAGAATCTAAGCAAACAAAGACCATTTTACGCCTCAATAACAATATAAGCAATAATAAAAGCTAATCAAATTAAACTAATGAATTAGCAGACATTAAGTAGAATTAAAGTAAGCAGACATTAAGCAGAATTAAGCTAAAGTACAAATTTAAGCTATAAAAATGGAAAATAGGAACTTACAATAGCCTTTGCACAAACAAGGCATATTTAAATGCTCAAGGAGCTATTCAATAAGCTCCAGCTTATCTAGGATAAGCTGGTAAGGTCATGGAAGCCCATCCAATTCTAGCTTCCCTTCCAAAAATAAGCTATGGTAAATTTGAGTTGAATTTATTGAATTATCAAACTTAGTTAAGCTTTTGTAAGCTTAACTGAGAGTAAACAAGCTTAGTTTAGTATTAGTAGCTTAAAAGAGCTTATGAAGAGCTTATGATGCTTTTCCAAATCATAATTGCTTAACATAAAAGACTGAATTAAACAAGAGTTAAGATAAAACTGAATTTTATTAAAACATTTACTGATTATAATACTTTGAAAGAAATTACATGAAATTTAAATGACTTTTAAGCTAAAAATGTACAAGCTAGACCTAAATTAAGCTACTCATATACTAGATATCTCCTGTAAGTGAGTAGCATCCTCTATTTATAGCCGAGAGGTGAACATTCTAGCCCTTTCAGACGCTCCCCCGTCTTTAATCACAGCCTTTGATCTCTAACTGTCTTTGATCTCATCATTTGGACCATTGGATCTCGTGCCACATTTTTCAACTAATCAAATGTTGTGGGATTGCCAGCGTGGGTCCCCTAGGTGTCAGACATGTCAGATGCACTTCTAGAAGGGTTAATTTCTTTTAAGTATGGTTAATTGGGTGCAGGGTAAAATTTGGGGACAGAGGATGAATAGTAAACCAAATTCGCGCCCTTTTCTTTTCTTTGTTTTGTTTGACCAGGTTTATAACCGGGGGGTGTTTGACTTGGGCTTAGTTTATATTAAAAGGGTATTGGGCCACGAGTTGTGGTTTAGGCTCGGTTAAAGGGTTAAATGGTTTTTGGGTTTATGTTAGACTTAACGACCGTTAGTCACTTAGTAATAAAGGACTAACGGTGTTATTTGTTTTAGGGACTTTTGGTGAAATTGATTTAACATTAAGGGTATTTTGGTGATTTCAAAGGTTTGTCTTCACATGAGTTAACCAATGGTTGACTGTGGTTGACTTTTGTTGACCTTTGCTTGATAAATTCTCGGCTCTTGTGTACTCTTTCCGTCTCGTGTTCGTTTTGTCTGGTTTTTGGCTCTTTTCTTATGATATTTGAAATATTCGTACCTACAAACATAATTTGCATTATTTCATCTTTTAAGGGTCATTTTTTATATAAAACGGATATGTGATTTCTCACATATCAACAATGATAAGGTTTGAACTTTTCTTCTTGGTAAAAGTATTCATGTTTAATAAGAAAAGCTTTTAATCTATCATACCAATCTTTGGGTGCTTGTTTAAGATCGTATAAAGCTTTCTTAAGTTTATAAACGTGATTTGGTTTTTCAAAGTCAATGAATCCTGGAGGTTATGCCACATATACCTCCTCATTGATAAAACCGTTCAAGAATGCACTTTTTACGTCCATTTAGAATATCTTAAAATCTAAAGCATAAGCATAAGCTAATAGTATCCTAATTGACTCAAGTCTAGCAACTAAGGCATAAGTTTCATCATAATCGATGCCCTCTTATTGATTATAGCCTTGAGCAACTAACCTAGCCTTATTTCGAAAAAAGACACCGTTCTCGTCTAACTTATTTCTAAACACCTATGTAGTTCCTATGATTGTCATATTCCTAGATTGTGGAACTAACTCCCAAATGTCGTTAGCAATGAATTGATTTAATTATTCTTGCATGGCGACTATCCAACTTTCAACCGTTAAGGCTTCATTCACATTCTTAGGTTTTATAATTGATATAAAACAAAAGAAGTTACTTAGGTTTGGTTAAGGTTTCCTATGACATTTTCTAATGGATGGTTCCTAGACTCCTTAATATTGACTATTTCGTTAATCTCTAAAGTTTCATCCTCAATGTCATTTTCTAGGTTTTTCTTTTCGGTAACCTTAATTGCTTCTTCTTCATCTAAGTCATCATCCACCAAAGGTGATGTCTTAGAGGGTGGAGGAGTTTCATCGAATGTCACGTTGAGTGATTCTTCGATTTTCCTAGTGTGTTTATTAAGGATGATGTAGGCTTTGCTATTTTGGGAGTAACCTAAAAAGACACCTTCGTATGACTTTGAGTCAAACTTAGTAAGGTAGTCTTTGGTGTTTAAAATAAAGCACTTTCTTCCAAACACTCTAAAATAATCAAGATTAGGTTTCATACCTCTCAAGAGTTCATAAGGTGACAGTGATGTTAAGTCTTTTGACTCTTTAATCGCCATGACCTTTGCTCTTAATTTAGGATGTAGAGCCCTAAGAAACTTCCTAACATAATTCTTGCTAGAATAACCTTCATCAAGAGCTTTTAGACTAGTAATGATAGTATTAAATCTAGCAAAAGCACAATCTATGGATTCGTCTTCAGAAATGAAGAATTGTTCATATTGTTGTACCAAAAGGTCGATCTTGTTATCTTTGACTTGGTTATTACCTTGATGGTGATTTACAAAGTTTTCCAAATTTCTTTTGCCGTATTACACATGAAAATTCTTTCATATTCTTTTCTTGGAAAAACATTGTAAATAACCATTTTGGCTTCGTTATTTTTTGCAAGCTTCTTTTTAAGATCATCACTTTGTTTTTCAAAAGGGATAACCTCATCTAATTTGGTTTCCAGATTTTGTTGAATAGGTTGAAAATCACCGTTAGTAATAACATGCCAAAGATCAAGATCTTTTGATTTAACATATGTCTCGAATCTATTTTTCCAATAAATAAAACTATCACTTTCAAAAAGTGGTGGTCTTTGCATGGATTACCCTTCTAGATATTTGTCGGGATCCATAGATCGATCCAAGCTTTAAAATATAATATATTTTAAAAATCTAGAGTGACCTTGGCTTCTGATACCAATTGTGGAAACTAAAGGGGAGGGGGGTTGAATAGTTTACAGGTTCGTTTTACATTTTAATAGTTTGCTTTCAAAATACTTAGATTCGAGTTGTATGTTCAATCAATCAACAATATGAATCAACAATGCAAATATCTAAACTAATACTAAATGACAATGATAATAATATAAAGAGATAAGGAAAGGAACAATCAAACCAAGACGCCAAGATTTATAGTGGTTTGGCTACGAAGCTCCTCTTTGCCCTACTCTACTCCCCGAGTATCCTACTCAAGATTTAACTATGTCAACAAGCTCCCTTTAGGCGGAAAAAACCGTTTACACGTCGCTTATGTTATTTTCCGACACTAAGCTAAATGTCGAGTCCTAATCTTAGCTAGAACCAATCTACCACTTCACAAGCACTACACAATCACAAGATCTACACTATCGGATTTACACACAATCCGAATCATACAATTACACAAGATAATACAATAAAGATTTGATAATTAGAAGAAGAGATGAGAGATTACTAAATAACAATTTGTTTCTTGGCGAATACGAATGTTCTTCTCTTGCACTTGATAGAGAGGATAGGAGAGATGAGAAGAGATTGGATCACTTGAAACAAGATCAAACAATGTTAGTGATCAAGAGATTTAGTGAGAGAAAGAAGGTTTTTAGAGAGATAAAGAAGACTGGAAAAATTCGTGCAAAGAGGTATGTTTTTCTGCCAGAAATAGTGCAGTATTTTTAGACAGGATTTCCAACGGCGGTCCCAGATATATCTGGGGGCCGCCACTAAACTACTCTCCTTTTTTGTCTTTTTGTAGAGAATGTTGTATCTGGTATAGAAGCTTCCATTTTAAGGGGAAAACCAAATTCAAATTTTATTATTTAAATAAAACATTTTCTTTTATTAAAAAGTATTTTTGTATATTTATTTACTTTTGTGAAAATTTAATGGTTAAGAAAAAATAATTTCTTGATCACTAATCATGCTTAATGATTTGTTTGTTCATACCTTAAGTGATCACTAATTTTAGAAATGGAATTTTACGATTGTAAACGTTTATTTTTATCGTAAATATTTTTACATTTTGTTATTATCAAAACGTTGAGAGATCAAAAAATATAAATAACATTTTTATACATTATTTGTATTAATAATTACCTACAAAGACTTTTAATCCTCTAACTCTCCCCACAAAATTGCTAATTTTCTCAGGATTTGACAGTTTCCTTCTAGACTTTAATCTTTCACTCATGATTTAGTAGTAATTAAGCCTAGACATTACATTAATTGGTGACTCTAAATCAATATAAGCTTGTTCCTTAAGAAATTGATCAATCAAACACGAGATTTTTATGTTATTCAGATTTCCCGTCTTTACCTTAGCATTAACCCAAGGAGGTCGAGGATTTTTCAAAAGCCATTCGTGGGGGGTGTCAAAGTATTCTGGGTCGTCCTCTTCTTCTTCCTCAGCTTCTTTTTCTGACTCCTCACTTTCCTCATTAACTCCACCTGCTTCCTTCGTATCACCACACGCCCTATCATCTGGATCATCTCGTTTTATGTCTCGTGACTCGCCTTGTCCTATCATTATTTCAGACCTGCTTTACTCTTCTCCTACTTTTTCTTTAATCTTAACAATTATGTTATGATTATTGTCTTTAATTGTATTACGTTCGCGATCTCTTCTTCCTTAAGTTCATCTTTTTTTCTTATAATGGTGATTGTACTGATGAAGTGAACGTGTTTGGGGGAGGAGGAGTTCCTATTTTGTTCTCCTAGAGATGATTGAGATTGGTATTTTAGAGAAAGCAACTTTGACGGACTTTTAATTCCCTTATTTAGAGGTGCCCCATTGGTGGGAGTCTCGTAAAGACTTTACATGAAGTTTTACAATCCCCTAGGCAGTGTACCTAATCGTTGCAGTGTAGTATAGGCAAGACTCGAGGGTTGTTATCGTTCTCTAGGGGAATAGGTTAGGAAGGCTCGACCATAGTCTAACATAATTCTAAGGGGTTGAGAGAAGATTCTTTTTGTGCTTTTATATTTTATAGAAAGTAGGTAAATATATGGTTTGAGAGGTTGGTTTGATTAACTAATAATTAAACTAAATATAACCTAAACTACTGGTGATAACTTTATGATAAAAATGTGTATTTACCTAATCATGCACTACTCTTCAGATTTCTTCTCCTAGATCTGTTGCCTTGTCACACTTGTGATGATCTGTGTAAGTATTTCCTAGGTCATGAACGGATTACACGAACCCGCCGTCTATTTAATATTCCGTTAGGGCAACGCACAAGTAAGGTAGTATGCAGACAATTACAAGGCCCCTAAGAGTATATTAAATGCATGTGAAATAACTTAAGAGGGATCAACCATATTAGGGGCAAGGTAGTATGAAGACTGTTACCGATGGTATCCTTTCTATACTACTCGAGTTTCCCTAGACGTCTATGCCAATTTAATAGCTTATGGCTAGTTTTCTAGAGCCTAACGCGCACATCCATCAACAAGAAGCAACATCAAAAGGATCTACAATCTAAGTTTCATGCAATCATAAGTAAATACAAAAAGAGGGTTTAGCCTAGCATGTTAAAGATAAAGCAAGAATAAAAATCAATCACACAACACATAGACATATTGAATGATTAATGATAAATAATCTTACTTGATTAAAACATGGATTAAAGTTAGTTACAATAGGATTTTGAGGCCCTAAAATGACCTTAAAAGCTATTGAAATGACTAGGGTTTGTCTCCCTAAAAGTATACAAAGTTACACACCTAAAATCCTAATTTCGATTTAATATATATAGGAAAATTGTTGCGACGGCGTCGCTTTGAAATCCTAACGCTGTCACCACGTAGATGATTCTAGATCCTCTTTAAGTCGACCACATCCTGACGCCGTCGCGAGATTCTTGACGTCGTCACTAGATAGATCATGACGGCGTCGCTTTATGCCTGCGACGCTGTCTCCACGCATTGTATGCATAAATCTTCAAGAGATTTGGTGTAGGTCTGTAATCTTGTCCGTTTCTTCTCCAAATAAGCCCAAGTCATGTGTGTTTCCTCCAAATGTCATCCAAGTGCTACAAAATTAAAAACAAATGATTAAGCACGTAATCTAGGCGTATTTGCATGATTTAGGGGGTTAAATGACCCCGAAATAGTATATAAAATGACCCCTCATCACCCATCTCCTCGATGGTCCTGGTACACGGCATTTATTTGACCCATGGAATCTTTGCTAATGTCACGGGTGGGTGTGTTGTCTAATTTCTCTAAAACGACCTTTCATAACGTGTTGATTTTGTTGATTACTTCATCTTGTTGTTCCTTGAGTTGGGTCCCAAGGCTTGACAATATTTTCTCTTAATGAGAATAAAAATCATTCAATACCCTCTCAAGTTTTGTTTGATAACTGGAGGGTCCGCTTGGCACGTTGGAAGAGTTAGTGGAAAACGAGCCATTTTGTGGACTTGAGAAGTTCTTAGTTCGTGCCCAATTAAAATTTGGTTTATCCTTCCAAGCATTAGTGGCTTCGTTAAAGTTTCTTGATCCTTGATTAGAAGTGAACGGCTTACCTCCCACTTTGTTGTTACGCAAGGATGCATAATCAACAAAAGCTTGCTCGGGATTTTCCATGCAATATTGAGTGTCGTGGGGACCACTACAAATCTTACATGAAGAAGCGATTTTGTTCACTTGAATGGGTAGTTTAGGAGCAAGATGAGCTTCCATCAAGTGTTGGAATTGATTTTCGAGCTTAATGAGACGACGGTCGAATGTACTCCGGACATCTTGAGCCAAAGAGATTACCTTGACCGGTTTAACGAAGTCTCTTGGGTCATTCCAACTTTCGTTGTCATAGTAGGCGAGGTCCACTAATAGTGCCCAAGATTCTTTGGCGTTTTTGTCACGTAGCTTACCACCGGCCGATTGATCGATGGTTCGCCTTGTGGCGGGATTAACAGGGTTATAAAATATTTGGACTTGAAGCCAAAGATCGAAGCCATGATGAGGGACTTTTTGGAGTAAGTCCTTAAAACGAGTCCATGCTTCAGAGAGAGATTCACCTTGATGTTGTTGGAACATAAAGATGTCATTTCGGATTTTAGAATTCTTTCCTGGTGGTAAGAATTAAGCAAGGAAACGGGTAGTATGATCCTCCCAGGTGGAGATGGATCATGCAAGAAGACGTTCAATCTAATTGCTAGCTTGATCGCGAAGGGAAAATTGAAATAAACGCAGGCGTGTCCTTTCCCTATTTGCAACATCAAGGTCAAGTGAGTCCACAAGTTTTAGAAAATCCTTAAGATGTTGGTTTGGATCCTCGGACCGAAGACCATGGAATGAGCATCCGTTTTGCACCAACCAGATGGTGTCGGGTCGCCGAGGCACTACATTGTTCCCATCAGGGAGTTCAATGGTGTTTCAATAGCCCTCGTGGCTTGGTCTGGAATAATCTCCTAAGGTACGGATAGGATTTACGTCTCCCATCATGGTTAATGAAAAGAGTTTTACAAAACAAAGGGAATAAAGAAAAGATAAACTACAAGAAAGCTAATTGATAGAAAATTAAAAATTATCACTTGATAGGAATCAAGTGAGTAGACCTAAGCTAAATAAACTTCGAAATCTAACTATTTCTCGTGAAGCGACGCCAAAAACTTGATGTGCGGTTGTTGTGACACACCACATTTTACAACTTCATACGTAGGGTACCTAATTGTTGTAGTGTAGTATAGACAAGACTCTGGGTTGTTATCGTTCTATAGGGGAATAGGTTGGGAAGGCTCGAACTAAATGTAACTAAGGTCTAAAGGGTTGAAAAAAGATTATTCTTGTATTTTTATATTTTTAAGAAAGCAATTAAAATATCTAGTTTGAAAGGGGTTTTGGTTTTAAGCTAATTAAACTAAATAATTGAAAATAAATCTAAACTACTTTGGAAACTCGTATAGGTAAATAAATGTGTTTACTTAATCATACATGATCCTTAGTTTTCTTCTCCTAATTCTATTCCCCGTCACCCTTGTGCTGCGATGTGTAAGTATTTCCTATGTCATGAAAGAATTTCACGAACCCGCCGTATATGTAATATTCCGTTAAGGCAACATACAATTAAGGTAGTATAAAGACTATTACAAGGGCCCTTAGAGTACATTACATGCATTAAAACACTTAAAAGGTGATCAATCATAGATGGGTAAGGTAGTATGAAGACTGTTATCGATGGTATCCTTTCTACACAATCATGTTTCCTTAAACATCTTCACAAGCAATTGAGAAGCTAGTTTTCTAGAGCCTAATGCGCACACCCATCAACAAGAAGTAATATTAAAAGGATCTACAAACTAATTCTTATGCAATCATAAGCAAACACTATAAGATCTAGCCTAGCATGTTAACGAGAAGCGAAGAACAATAATTAATCAGACAACACATAGACATATTGAAAGATTAAATGATAAAGAACTTCACTGATCAAAACATAGAGTTAATGGCGGTACAAGAGGGTTTTTAAACCCTAAAAACGGCCTAAGTATTGATAATATTCGTACCCTATAATGAATCCCTAGTTCCACACTTAAAACCCTAAAAACGAGTTTGTATATATAGAATAAGAAACGCGACGGCGTCGCTTTGTAATCCTGATGTCGTCGCTTTACCGAATCTTCTAGTGTTTTACTATGTCTATTAAGTTCTGACGCTGTCTCAATTTTCTTGACGCCGACTCTTTGATGTTCTGATGTCGTCACAAGTAATTGTGACACCGTCTCTAAGGTCTGTGTGCCCTGTTCTTCTTCAACTTTGGTGTAGAGGTGTAATCTCGTGCGTTTCTTTCCCAAATGAGCCCAAGTCACGTGTATTTTCTCCAAATGTCATCCAAGTGCTAAAAACACAAAAAGGAACGATTAAGCACGTATTTTGAGCATATTTACATGATTTAGGGGGTTAAATGACCCCGAAAAAATATATAAAATGACACTTCATCAATAATCTAGGTTTTTGATTGCTCATTTAATAATTGTTGTTGATTAAAAGAATAAATTTACTTTTTGTTTTGTGAGTTGGTCTGTGGCTGTCTAAAGTGGGCTTCAAATGACAAAAAACATAGCTTTTATCAGCTTTTACGATTAATGCCATATATTGTAGTTTTCTCAACTCTTTTGGAATTTAAAATCTTATCACATATCTGTTTTTACAATTGATTTTGTTATTTAAACTCGACATTGATCTTGCTATCGTTTGTATGCTATTATATGTTCTGTATAATTTAGGTTTTGATTGTTGTTTTAATGATTGCTGTTAATTAAAAGAATGAACGAATTTTTTGTTTTGCGAGTTGGTTTGTGGCTTTATAAAGTGGGCTTCAAAAAACACAGATTTTTGTTAGCTTTTGTGATCAATGCCATTTGTTATAGTTTTTTTCAATTCTTCTTAGAATTTAAAATCTTATCAAGGATCCTTTTTTATGTTTGAATTTGTGTTTTAAATTTGACATTGGTTATGCTATTGTGGCGATTAAATTTTAGGTGGTATCTTTATGTTTCTTTAAGCTATGTCATATCTTTTAGATTCTGGTATGTGGCTCTGAATGTAAAATACATATACTTTCTATAAGTTGTGGTCGTACGCGTTTTATGATATTCTGTAAAGAATGGTGTGCAGTAACGGATGCTGATTATATGCGCTTTGTATAAAGAATTGTTAAGGTTGCTATTTTCATATTGCCTGCGTGTGCTTATTTAACGAAGTCTATAATTTGTGGTATTGAATATTTTATTGTGTCTCTTGCGAATTAAAAAATGAAAATGTATTTTTCTTTGACAATATGTTGTGTTTACGGTATTATTTTTTTGGATATTGAGAAAGCGTGGCACTATATAAAGTCAATTTGTGAAGGCAAAATATCAATGTTGCTAATTTTTTGCGTTTTGTATATAGAATCTTTAAGGTTGCTATTTCATATGCTTGTGCGTGCCTATTTAATGCACTGTATAATTTCTGGTAATTATTGTTTAAATATCAACGTTGTCATCTTTTTTCCTTGATTTCATTCCATGTGGATTTTTGATTGTGTTTAGAGTTCCTATTACCATTAATGAGTTGTTTTTTATCTGAATCTATGCTTTCAGATTGGCAATGATGCTGCCATTGAGGGATCTCTGTGCATCGAAAAAGCAAGAGCTATTATATCGGAGATTGATTGCATCATTGGTATAAAGTTAATTTGTAATGTTAATGCTTTAAATTATCAAATATTAGTCTTGCTTGATTGAGCTTTTTGCATGTTTAATTGTATGTCATAAATCTGCTATTATATTTGAGCAATATGTTAAAAACTCTTGAAACATTTATTAACAGATTGATTTCTTTTGTATTCAGGCAATAAAATAAACGTTGACATGACACATCAATGTTGGCATGAAAAGCGTGAAATAAATCGATATAAAGGTTCTATATGATTGTTGGAATAAAATGTTCATGGCCGGGTGAATATAGCCTTGCAAGGATTGAAGTCAATCATTTGTGCAGGACACACTATTTTGAGTGGCAAAAGATGGTTTTACGAGAATGGTTTTGTGCATAGAAGCTTATGACCTCCCTTACGTTCGCCACGAATGGCTGATTGTTTTCACCATACAGATTCTGTGGGGTATACTATTTATTGCTTTTATATATGTCTCATATAATTGCTAGAAATCAAGTTTAATATGGTTATAGTTTTCAAATATCAGTGATATGGATATTAAACCATCGATATGTTCTTTCTGCGCGTTGTTTGCTCTTATGTTTCAAGCCAACTTATTCACAGTTTTGCCATAATGGCATTATTTGTTATTTTAAAAAATCGAACGCTACTTTATGTCAATGTGGTTTTTCATATAGATATTGGGTTGTTTTTGCGCATTGAATTTAGATGATAGTTGTTTGGATATGCTTATTTGGTCTAACAAATGCACCTGTGTATGTTTAGGCAATACGATATTTGAGCCAAATTGTGATTATTTTGTGTCCTTTTGTTGAGCTGTTGTCTATATTTTTATTTAGGCTATCCATGTTTGACCAAAATGATTATATTATTATTAGAATAGAGGGAGTGAAAAAAATTAACATATGCTTGCAGCTTACTGTTATGTGGAAGAAATCAACATATGCAGTTTGTATCTGATTTTTTTAACAAAAAAAATTTCTACCACTCTTCTTAAAGAAGTGTTGCATTGATAATACCACACCCCCAAACGGGGCCTGGACGGAATACGTGTCCAAGGGTGTGACGTCATAATATACATCACACAAAGCACGAGAGAACGACCAATAATGGACGTTTTGAAAATCATAACTCGTTGCATTATTTAAAAATAGATAAGTTTTACAAGATTCAAAAGAAAATAAACATTTGCAGAAGCGTAATTAGGTTTTCAAAAGACAACGAGTATGAATGATAATAAAGTCTTGAAAGATGACATCATATTGCACGTAGACTCCACATAGCACATCAGAGAAGTCCAAAGCTAAGCACCTGAAAAACATGCTTAAAACGTCAACATAAAGTTGGTGAATTCATAGGTTTAAGTAAAACATTTGCAAGAATAAAAATGTTTAGTGAATACTACTTCACTCACAGTATTATGAAAGGCATTTAGTAATCAGAAACGTTTAACGAAAGCAGTGTGGACCACAAGTTCACAGTACACATGTGACAGTTATAACAGATACAACTTCACATAAAAAGTATTTACTGTTGCGCTAAGCTCATGACACCGAGGCTCAATTCAAAGAAGCATATTATATGCCAAATAAGCAATTAACTGCCCTAGAGGTATCTTACCAAGATCACCTAGTGAAATCCGACATGGTATATATCCGTTTGTTCGTATCTCCCGAATCTAGTAAGCGCTACTTACCCGGATAGGGATAACTAGTCCCCATAGATCTATTTACAACATTCACGCTTACTTAACCAGTACGGTCGGTTAAGAAATTAACGGTTCATGATAGTTTGGGCATTAGTGGTCTATTCGTAACTTAGGCAACACGTAATCAGGAAAAGGTAACGTAAAGTAACTGTGTCCATAGTAAAAGTAACCAACGTATTTCCAAAAGAAAGGCTTTAAGTAATTGCATCCATAAGTAAAACAAAGCGTGATATCAATCATGTAACCGAGTTTGCAAACGAACATTTATAAGAGTTTGAAATCATTAGAGTAAATAAGTTTGTAAATGAGCATGTTTTCACCCCAAAAGTTATAAGATAAATATAAAATAAGTAAAACGTAGGGCTATGAACTCACCTCGAAGTTGTAGAACAATTCGTAGAATTGTAAACATTAGGCACAGCACAATGGAAATCGGAACGGCTCGACCAAGAAGTTGCGGTTATACTTTACGGCTAAGTCCCACTAGTTTAGGATGATGAATTGGGGTTTTCTGATGGATGATTACGTCAATGCGACACGTTGATAAAAGATTTAGGTTTCAAGTTGTAATAGTTTGGTGGTTGGTTAAATAAAATAAAATAAATCGAAAGATAAAAGTAAGGTATGTAATATATTCCGTATATATTACATATTAAAGACAAAAAGAATATATAATACGTGGCGAGTATTATATATACGAAAAAGACGTGAAAAATTAAATAGCCGGAGTATATATAATACTTTGCAAGTATTATATAAAAAATGTGAGAAAAATAATTGAAACAAAATAATTCAACACATTTTCGGAAATCACCTAACTAAATTAATAAAGAGTTCTTGCATAAAACTAAACGCACGTTTTAAAGTTACTGCTGAGGACTTGCCTAAGTCAATTATAATAAAAGAATATGGTTAGAAAAAAATATATTCTTACTAGAATGTTTTACGAAGAACGGGGCGACAGAGCGGTGTCAGATATTTACGATTATGCGAGGTGAGCATTCATGAAAAACTGTTGCCAAATTCAAGTTGTTTTGCCCCATAGTCAACGCAGTTGCCATCTTGCGTCTTATGACGTTTTACAGGCTATAAATCCTCCACATGCGATAAACCACTGTGGAGGGTATCTTCTTCCGGGGGAAATCTCAGAGGAGAGAACCATTTGCGATATTGTCATCTTTTAAAGTCTAACTCGACCATTGTTAGTCCTGTGGTTAGTTAGCCTGTACCCCCATTAAGCTGCTCTTGTTTAGTCCGTTCCATACCAGTATTAGACACCCTAGGCGTAGATTAACACGCCATTCGAGTCACTCTTAGGTTCTTATGTAAACGGATGTTTATAAAGTTTTTATTACAAAAGTTATGGTTTTTACTTCTAATTTCCAGGAATTATAAAATAATATTTTATTAAATTAGTATTCCGTTTCCTTGACTGATTTTTTTTGCTAAACTAAGGTCGTCTCATTTTGTAAAATGGAATAGTTTTGCTTCTTTGTCAAGGTTATTACCAATTTAGTAATCATAAAACTATATAACTTGTCATTGTTATCGGTTTTTTTTAAAATAATAGAAGTTTTAAAGTGGAAAAATACTAAGTGAATAAAAATTTATAAAAATTTGACATACCTATTCCGTTTATTTACGACGTTTTCCCTTCCCCTTTTTTATAGAAACTCATGTTTTCCATTTTTAATCAACCCATGTTTGCAATATCCGCGTGTTCAATATATAACTAGACGATCACAACAAATAAAAAAAATAAAGCAAACCAAACCACCCTTATTAATTTTTAGGGCTGACAAGAAACCAAAACCCAAAAACGTCCCATAAAGAGGCTGTGTAAAACCAAATTCCCCTTAACGGTCTGCGTACAAAGCAACCAAAAACGCCCTTTTGGTGGGCTGTATGCAACCACAGAAACAAAACACCCTTTTTTCTTTGGCTGTATAAACAAAAAAAATAAAAAACGCAGCAACAAACACCTCCTTTAGGGCTGTAAATCGGCTGTAGAAACCAAACGACACCCTAAGTGTGCCGAATTAACCACCGTGTCCAAACCACCTAAAGGCCTATAATACACAAAAACGAAAATAATAAGTAACTACTATTTAATTTTAAAACCATTTAAACCACCATAAGGATCCGAATTTAATTTAACGAATCTGCAATGATGTTTTAATATTATAATATACCAAACAAACCACAAACACCTATGCGTGCCTTCACTCTAAACCCATTTCGACATGACCTCTTTTCTTGGATGGTGACAACGAAGACGCGGTTCTGGAGGAGGTGGCTGTTGAGATAGCGGTGGGGGTGGTTTCGGCTGTATCGTGGTTATAGTGGTGTGTGGCATTGGCTGATGGAGGTGTGGCCGGTTGGTGCTGCGGTTGCGCTACAACTTGCATGCAAGCCATGGTGAATTGGTGCTCGATAGAGATGGAGGTTCGGTGGGGGTGGGATAGGTGTGAGTGGTGTGAGGTCTGGAGGGAGAGGGTTCAGGTGGCTGGACGGTTGGTGAGGTGGCTGTTTCAGATAGGGTGGCGTCGGTTAGTGGTCGGCTGTGATGATGGTGGAGGTGGTGACGAGGTGGGAGATGGCGTGGTGGAGGTGGTGGTGCGTTTTAGATGGTGGCCGCCATGGTGGTCGGTGGTTGGCTGGAGGTGGCTGGAATGGCGCCGGAAAAATAAGAGGAGGGGAAGAGGGAGATATGTGTGTGTGGCCAGGGTTAAAAACAAATGAGATGAAACCCTAATTGATTTGGCGTATATACTAGAAAGTTGTAAAACAAAGTGACAAGTGCCAAATAGATGAGGGTTAATGGTGTAAATAATTTTCCATGCCCAAGATGAGTAATCTTTTGTAAAATACAGGGTTCGGGACTAGTCATAGGCTAGTTAACATTTACTACAACACATAAATAATACTATTTAATGATTGACCATTTAATAAATGTTTTTATAAAAGTTATTTAATAATGCTTATTATTATTTGTGTAGTCATCGGTTAAACACGGGCTAGCTTTGTCCGTAATATAAAACTTTTAATATTTATATTTCGCGTTTTTAATAAACGCTTTTGAATAAAATGATAAATAAATAACTAAATATTTTTATTTAATAAAAAGTGATAATTAGATTATGATGTTAAATTATTTTTGGTGTCAAGACGCGTTGTGTAGCGGTTTTTCCCCAACAATTTAGCGGAGATGTCTTCTCGTTTTCAAGTCAAATAAGTTTGAAAAATAATTTTGTAAATAAGAGATATGTAATAATAAATATGAATTATTATTTAAATATGTTTCGAAAAATTACCGGTTACGTGGTAATCGTTTTTATGCGACAATAAAAGGTTAAAAGTCAAAAAGTCAAGCCGGACCCAAAAAGTCAAAGGGTAAAATAGTCATTTAAAGTTCTGAAAATTGCCGGTTGTTACAGATAATCTGGTGATGGCTGTTCCTAACCTTGAAGGAACTAGATATACAAAAGAAACTATTCGTATTGAATACGAGTGAAAACCTCCTCATTGTAGTACATGCTTGTTATTTGGTCACTCAATTGACGATTTCCCAAACGTTTCTTAACGAGTGGTGAATAGGATGGATAAAGGCAAGGGTCAAACATCGGGGGCTAGGGGTGAGAAAAACGGACCGTCAACCGGATCGAACCGGAAAACCAGACCGGACCGGACCGGACGTATTTCGGTCCGGTCCTCGGTCCATGCTTTTCATTACTGTCGGTTTTCGGTCTGGTCCGGTCTTACAAAAAACCCGGCGATTATCCCTTGTAGGACCGGACCGGACCAAAGACCGAACCGGACCATTTCGGTCAGATCCTCGGTCCGGCGTTTTAGACCATTTCGGTCCTTGGTCCGGTCCGGTCCTCGGACCATGCTCACCCCTATCGGGGGCTGATGATGAAGGTTTTATTGAAGTAAAAAAAGAAGAAATCAAGTGGTAATAATAGAGCCACCAAAAACTTCAAATTGGTTTTGGTAAAGCCAAAAACTCAGTATTGCCCTAAAGCTAAGCAATCGACTATAGGGACGAGTAACTCTCCAAAGACGAATCCATTTGTTGGTGCGAATAAGGCTCCGACATCAGGTTATAATGAAGAGTCACCAAGCAATAAAGGTAGTGTTTGTTTCTCTTAGTAACTCGTTTGAAACTTCTTATGTTGATAATTTGATTAATGAGGAAGTAGCAACGTGTAGTAAGGCTACTACTTCAGGTACGCAAGAGGAGGGACAAAGTTCTACCTATATAGTAGAAAAAGATTAATATTTTAGAAAAACAGATTTTGAAGGGTAAACTTGTGTTGACGGATGATGATGGAAAATCTCTAGAAAAGGTTGATTATCTGGTTAATTCAGATAGTGATGATGCGGTTGAACCTGTTAAGAATGAAACTGCAAAATTTTTTGCTTCCGAGGGAGTTGGATATGGCCCGTAAAGCTTGTGGAAACAATGTAGGAAAACAACAGGATGATGAATACGACCTATATGATGATATGTATGAAGATTAGAAAATTCTTGAAAACATACAAACTATATGTGATACTTTCGACATTAAGGTTTGTGGTCGAAAGAAGAAATAGATTATTTTTGATGTTTAGTTTGAGTCATTTGTAATCCAGTCAACATTGTACTTTCCTTATAGAAGTAGTTTGCCTATGTAACGGGTTGAGATGTGAGATTCATCCACATCCATTATACTGAATTATTTTTTGAGTAATAAAATTTACTGGGGAATCCTTTACCTAAAAAAAGAAACGTTACATTGATTTCTCCCATTCTTCTTGGCATGTTATTAATGTATCTGTTTTATATATTGAGCATAATTTACATTTCTTTGCTTAAATTTTGGGTATTGTGGTTCCATGTTAATAACGTATACTAAATTTGTAGATGAATTTCAAACGTTTTATTGTAAATGATAAACAGTTTAGACATCTACCATATAATAAATGTTATTACTTTTATATTTACTTTACATTTTTCACAATTTTCGAAAATCATGAAATTTTAACTTTGGCGCCGAAAATATATACTCCCTCCGTCCTATTTTTATTGTCCACGTTTCCTTTTTGGGATGTCCCAATTTAATTGTTCACTACTAAAAATAGATAGGGAAGTTTGATCAAGTTTACTATATTACCCTTGTTTGAAATTATTATTACAAACTTTAAAGAAGACTTTAATTAAATAGCTAAGGGTAAAACTGTTTTTCTGTCAAAAAGTAAGAAAGAGAAAGCAGTAATAAATGCACTTTTCTTAAACTGTGTGTTTTTTGTCGGGGGACAATAATTTTGGGACGGAGGGAGTATCAGACAAAACTAATCGGATATTAAGCTCCACAGCAAGGCGCGGCCGCATAATACCTCGTTTACAAACATAAAAGAAAACATTAATTAATTATCAAATTGTAAAACTGTCTTTTTTACTTTTGTAGAAACCAAGACAATAATTAATGCATTTTTCTTAAACTGTGTATTTTTTTGTATATAGACAATAATTTTGGAACGAGGGTAACATTTAATATGGAGTAGTCAGTTTGTGTTTGTTTGGCCAATATGTGAACTATGATATGAACTGTTTGGATATATGTTAAATGTTTGCTAGATGAAGTAATAAAACATGATTTACCAAGTATATAGGTCGAAAGGATACTTATAACTTCATGTTAATCATTTCACATATTATATTAATAATAGAAAATCTATAGGTCGATAGAATTTGTTGTTATTAATTGCATAAACGCGTATTACATCTTAAACTGGTGTCATTTTTAATTTGTGTGAACTTGATTTATAAAGTTATAAACGTCATCCTAAACACACCCATGTCTTAATGATCATGCCTAAACAAATATGATTTAGGGCTTGTTTGGCAAGAACTTTTTTGAAGCTTTTTAAGGAGCTGTAAGTTTTTTTTTACAAAAATAATCTCTTTCATAATAAGTAGCTCTGTTTGGATGCATCAACTTCAAGCTTTTATTTTAAACAAGTAGCTCCTAAATGAAAAGCTGATTCATGAAGCTTTTAAAATTGTTAGGAGCTGTTAAAACTTTAAATTACGTAAATTATTGATTATAATTTGTTTAAATATATCCTTTTAAGTCATTTACATCTTATAACTACAGTCAACAGCTAATTTACCAAACACTTTTATGAAGAAAAAAAAGATACAACTTGTAGCTCATGTTAACAGTTTTGCAGTTTACAGCTTACAGCTTACAGTTTTACAGCTTACAGCCTACTTACAGCTAGTTTCACCAAACATACCATTAACCTTAATCAATAACTTGAGCCACCTTTTAAATCAACATACGTTTGATTAATTTGGTAAGTGATAATTGAATTGACTTTTGCACCTTAATATACTTTCCGTTGAAATTTGTAATTATATTGGGTTGGCTGGACTTACCTAAGCTATTCTATACACGAAAAGGTATACTTAATCGTGTTGTGTTTAGTTCAAATGATATCTCTAGTATTATACATTAGTTTTAATGCCCGTGCACGCACGGGGTTTAGACATTATGTTTTTTTAAATACATGTATGATTTTTATTTTTATTTTGTTTTATAAGTTATGTTATAGAGTATTATCGAAATCATATGAAGATAATAGATTCATATCTTATATATATTATATGAGCTTGAGGATAATTACTAATTTTTTTTTTGCTTTTTGATTTACTGTTAATAACTCGAACATGTGCGCCGACAAATTCATGTTTAATATCACTTGTGATATTTCATAAACATAGTTAATGTCTAATACCACTTGTGATATTTCATAAACATAGTTAATGTCTAATATCACTTGTGATATTTCATAAATAAACAAGTATGTTTTAAACATTTAATATCACTTGAGATATTTCATTGTTTTGTATATTTTTTATATATTATCATCTATGTATTTTTTAACATTTCTATATTTTCAGGTGATATTAAAAGGTTAAAAAGTATACTTGTTTGTTGCTTTATTAATGTGTAAATACCAGAATTAGTGTTACATTTTATTGTTTTATCACATGAAATATTACCTTTAAGTGACTAAGAACGAAAATTTAAATACTCTTCCTCTTCCTTACAATGTTTATTATCGCAACTTATAATACATATACAAATATAAAAAGAGTTTTACCCATTTTTCCGTCACCAACACTTTTATAAGATATAAAAGTAGCATAGATTGTTATATATGATTTATAGGCATACATGCATGTCAATGGAATAAAGACTTTTTGAGAAATTTAAATGTTATAATTTTAGTACGTATTAAACAAAAAGAAAAAAAATGCAATTCTTCCAAACATATCAATGAATAGCTAGAAAACCCTTTTTATTAATTTATGATATTTTATGTGCTTCGGTGTTTTTCTAATTTATTAATTCAGTTAATTTATGAATAGCTAGAAAACCCTTTTTATATTTTATGGGCTTATGTGTTGGGCCTCATGGCGCGGATATTTTTTTATCTGAATAAATCAGTAATTTTGTAAAAAAAAAAATCTATTTTGTGCCGAGCAATTTTTTATTTTTATTATTTAAGTTGCCTACTTAAACAAAAAAAAAAGTTAAATGGGCCGGCCCAAAATGGCAGCCCAATGGGCCGGTTACTGTAGCTAGTGTAGCAAAGTGGTTAAAACGACGTAGTTTTAACCATTTCATAGTATATGTATATAACAAGCAAGATTAACCGCGCGTTGCTGCATGCGTTAATTTTTCGCGCGTTGTTGTAGGGCTTTAATTTATTTTTTTTTTGGTTTATTTTTTCGGTCTAATGTTTAATAGTTTTTTTTTTCTTATTTTTGGCCAAAAAAGAGGAGGGGGATAATAAAGTTTTTTTTTTTGGCCGATGAACAATAACCGAGCCCATTGGGCCGGGATATTGTAGCGCTACTGCAGCACTGTTCATTTTAAGCACTGTAGCAGTGCCAAAACGACGTAGTTTTACTTGTGAAATGTGTTATTTATTTATTTTTATTTGTTTTTTCGCGC
>BQNB010022634.1:0-35277 GCA_026074375.1 Tanacetum coccineum | reverse complement strand
CAACCCATATTTTTGAGCTTAAAAGTTTTTCAGAGGTCCGATGAATATATATAACTGAAAGATAAACCAAGACAAAAATACCGTGGGTACTGTTTGCCAAGTAGATTTTACAACTCTAACTACACAAATAGGTCTAGTTTTTAGTTTTTTGAAAACCTGAACAGCGACGGTGTCAAGTTAATCCTAAAATCACCAATACAAAACATAAATTTGTATCTGGATTCGTTAAATCGGTTTACTATTTATCCTACCATAATTACATGCATGATAGAAGCAGAAATAATTACCACTCCTGCCGTTCTAGAATGCGTGCATGCTCATAAAACTAGAAACAAAGAATAATCACTAGTAATACTTAATTACAACAACAACAATACTCAACCATGTAGCGTCAGTCAAATATAAAAAGATAGAATGTAAACAAATTATAGCCATGCCCTAATTAAGACCCAAGTGTTTTCTATGCTTAATGCCTCAATCAATGCATAAATCTAAGAAGTAATAGGACAGAGTAAATTGCATTTTTAGTCTTTGTGGTATGGCCAAATTGCAGGTTTAAGACCTTAACTTTTAAAATTACAGTGATGGTCTCTATTTTCAAGTTTGGGTTGCAGGTTTGGTCCTTTTTGGTTGCATTTTTTGTCCCTGTGGTTTAGCCAAATTGCAAGTTTGGTCCTGGCCTGGGGACCAAATTTGCAACGAAAACTTGAAAATAGAGACCATCACTGCAATTTCGAAAGTTAGGGTGCTAAACCTGCAATTTGGCCATACCACACGGACCAAAAGTGCAATTAACTCTAATAGGACACCATATGATTCTCACAATACATTGATACATTTAAGAAATACGGTGCTTAATTTCTATTTCAATCATTTATGATAAATAACAAAAAACTATTTGGGTCCATTTTTCTGTCTATATCAAACACGTTTATTTGACTAACTAAATTATAAGAGTTGACGTTTGAATATTTTGTGAGGTTTATGTGTTGACATTTGTTGAGCTAAAAAAAACCCAATATGGTGTGGTGTATTGTGTTAAAGAATATACAACTCGGTCGTATTTTAAGATCAAGTCTTCCGCTCTTTGTTATCTCTGAGTGAGTGTGTTATTTAATTGTTTTGTGAGATGTATTTTTAGTGATATTTTCGATGTTCTTATTACATAAAGTTGATCATGAAATTGTTGTAAATAGAAAAAGTTGACGTGACAATGATATCTTCAAGCTTGTTGTGATCACCATTATGGATAGTGCTTGATTAGGACATTCAAACGGTAGATGGTTGGTATGCTACGAAGTAATGATTAACAAATACAATTATTTACAGGTCTCCTAATCCCCACGCCTCCTAATCCCCATCTTCACAAATGATAGGCGTTTTCAATCCTATTTTCGGATCTTGGCTATTCTGTTGTTAAATAACGATGGCAATTGGCACAGGTCACCGATCTAATAATTATTCAGAAAGCAAAAGGAACGATCATCTCGATAATAATCGTCGTCAAGAGCAACGTAACAAAGGTATTCCCAACAAATCCCATCCTAATTTTCGTGAGGAACATAAGTCGTTTTCATCAATCTTTGTTTCTAATATCCCATGGAATGCGTCGGTCCAAGATCTTTGGGATATTTGTAACAAATGGGGTGTGGTGATCGATGTTTACATAGCTGCAAAGAGATCCAAATCGGGTCATCGATTTGGTTTTGTACGTTTTATAAACGTTAATGATATCAATCAGTTAGTTTCCAATCTAAGAACGGCATGGATGGGTGGTTTTCATTTATTTGCCGATGTGGCGAAGTATGGTCGAACTTATAATAGACCTGTGGAACGTTCTGGGGACGGCAAACCCAGTGTAGGTTCGAACTCTCAATCTGTTAGTATCAACGAAAATGTTTTTCAGTCTTTTAACTCGTATGCTAAAGCGGTCCTGGGCAACAAATCAGTGGACATGTCGGGCAAATACGGTACAAGTAATGCTGGAGCAGAATCTGTGGGGGTGTCGGATTGTAACAAGGTATATAAGGAAGCGGGTAATGAAGCGGTGATGTCTATCTCGGTAGACGATTGTATTGATTTGGATGGTATGGAGCGTAGTATTCTTGCTAAAGTTAAAGATTTAAGTGTCATTTCAGAGCTTCTAAAACATATGTCTTCTGAGGGATTCGATGATGTTGGTCTTAGATATGTTGGGGGACGTTGGGTTTGGTTGGAATTCGACTCTATGGATCAAGTGGAAAGCGTCAAGACTTCAAAGGCGTTAAAAGAGATATTTTTGGAGTTCAAAGATGTTTCTCACGATTTTATTCCAGATGAAAGATGTGTTTGGATAGACCTGGTGGGTCTGCCATTGGCATCATGGGCTCCAGAGGTTTATAAGAAGTTGGGTGGTCGGTGGGGAAGCAGCGTGTTTACGGATATGGTAAGTGATGGACCAATGTCTCATGGGAAGGTTTGTGTCCTTACAGAGTCTTTACATCGTGTGATAGAGTCCTTTATAGTTTCATATCGTAATCGGACTTATCGTATTATCGCTACTGAGTTTGCATATTGGGCGCCCAATATTGAATCGATGGAGGTCAATTCCGAGTCTAATCCTCTGGAAAGGAAGGATGCAGAGGGTCCTAGTTTGGATGAAAGTTTGGAAAATGAGGAGCATTTGGATGTCGATAGTTGTGATTCAGATTCCCCTAAGAATGTTAACAATGATTCGGTGTCGCCTTCTAGTCGGGTTTTGCGAGAGGAGGATGTTCGTGGGGTGGAAAGTGATCTTGTGGACTCCTTTGAAGAAGGCGAGATTCGTGATGATTCGGTCTTGTATAATGATGGGTGTATTAAGGATTGCATGGAAAAGAATTTGGAAGATGATGCTGGTGAGATTCTTGGAGTTCATTCTCAGGGTGATTGTGGTAATGTTACCACTGATGATAATGAGGATGTTACGCCAGTTATTGCTCCTGAAAAAGACTCCATCATTGCGCCTCCATCTACACCCCCGGGTAATGATTTAAATATTGCTGTTGAGTCTGGTTCTTCGTGGATTGATTATATTGGTCCTCTAACTAGTGACGAGATAGATTCTGATAAACGATGGAGCTATAGAGACCCCAATGGAAATATACACGGGTTGTTCTCTCTCGCGCAACTACGTTCGTGGAAAGATTATTTTCCTAGCGATCTTCAGATTTGGAGTTATTATGGCAACGTTAAAGAAGCTATTCTTCTTCATAATGCCTTATCGAGACAAACAAAGGATGCCGGTTAGATCGCTTTTTGGTATGATGCCTCGGGTGTTCGGTTTCGTTCATGGGAGTTAATTCAGTTGGCGCCATGGTGGGATCTTTCTTATTCTAATAGCCTTTGGTTGTTTTGCGAGTTCGTTTCGTTAGAGTTTTTCTGTTCCTTTTCGTTCTTTGTTTGTTGGATCGTTTTTGCGTGTATATCGTCTGCTAGTTTCTTTCTAGCCCTTTTTTAATAAAATTCCATTTGCCGTTCAAAAAAAAAAAAAATACAATTATTCGTATATTTAATCATTATCACATTACGGTGGTGTTTGTTTTTTCAGAAATGCCTCTTAACAACATCTTAATCTGACTCATTCAGACGTGGTCAGACATTTGGGTCGTTAAGACTGTTTGTTTTTTTCAAATCATTCAGAGGCAAGCAGTGTTCAGAGCGTTTGTTTATTTCTGATCATTAAGAGGCAGTAAGAGGCATAAACCTCTTACTGAACTAGATGTGGATGAATTGTCTTAACACCTCTTAATGTCTTCTTTTTCCTTACTTTTTAGTTTTTTTTTTTCTATTTTGTTATAATTTTTTTTTTTTGGTGTTTTTCTTTTTTTATTTCTTGTTTCACAATTTTTTTAAAAGTATTAAATAGAATCATTGCATATGTTTTGTTAGATAAAGAGTGTATAAAATGATATATGTCAACTCATATTTTGTTCAAATTGAAAGGTACGGTTTCGGACTCGTACATCTTAATTCTAACGCAACTCATTTAGTTAATCGTTTTAAGAAGTTCATTTCAAACTTTAAATCGATTATATTATAGAATTTGTTTTTTTATTTAATGAAGTTTATTTTCTTGTGTGAATGCAACCATATTATATTGAAATTGTAAAAAATACAGTTTAACACATATAGACATTTTATCAAAACAAACAGTTTTATTTCATTCAGATTCAGATTTCTCAACCACTTATTCAGATTAAGTTGGGAATCAGATTCAGACTTTTCTACTGAATATTCAGATTTAGATGTGCGAATCAGATTCAGATTCAGAGTCTCTTAATAAACAAACAGCTTGAAAAACAAGTATGTCTTAACATATTCTCATGAAATAAAATAATTGTTTAAACCATAAAATTAATATATTTTGCTTTAGGTCTCATCTGAGCAAGTCAAGCAAAAGTGTTTTATTATTACGTAATTTCAAAATTTGTTTATGACACCATCAACGTAATTTAAATTTTTTCATCAAACCTTTTATGTAATTTGAATCCCTCACTTGATGTAACGAGGGTTTGAACCCACGCTCGCTGCGGAGCGTAAGGTTTTACGTTAATTATTAACTTTGCAACGGAACGATACCCCAATGACTGTTTCCGTGTAGTGTCATTATTAAGGACTAACTTTGCAACGAGACGATAACCCAATGACTCTTTTTGTATAGTATTTACAAAGTTGGTCATTAAGGACTAACTTTGCACCGACCGATAACCCCAAAGACTGTTTCCGTAAATTTCGGTTGCAAAGTTAAACGATAACCCCAATGACTATTTGTGCAACGGACATACAACCCCAATGACTATTTGTGCAGCCAAACGATAACCCTCAGACTATTTTCGTAGTTTAATTTTTAAAACTAAATCTCTGTTGAGAAACTTGTAAATTTTTTTAATATTAAAACTTCACGCTTTACAAAGCGTTCTAGTAAATGTTTAAAGTTAATAATTGTAGCGACTAAACTATAATTGCAGTGCAAACCAAACAGTAATCATAATGTAATATGAATTACTTTTAGCCTGTCAACGATTGAAATGTAATCCAAATTACAATTACAACGGATTACAGTGAATTTCAACGAACCAAAGGCCCTCTTAATGTCACCGTGACATCGATACTATGACTTTGTGATACGTATGCTCTTTTAGTCGTTTCACCAAACAATGCATAAAAGTATAAAACTAACACTCTTTCATGTCAAATTTTTTTTTTGAACGGCAACTTTATTAGAACAAAACACTAGCAAGGAGCTAGAGACAAAATTACAAAGAAATCAAATAGGGATGTTGCAACCAACTAACCCAACTAAAGTTACTTTTACATCTAGAACGACACCATGTGAAAGAACGCGACACTATATCATCAAAAAGAACATCTTTGGGGGGGACGAGAGACGAGAAGAGGACCTGATTTCGAAACCTCCAAATACTCCACCATGTTATGTAGAAAACTCCTTCAAGCAAATCTTTAACTTTAGGACTTAATCTGATAGCATTAAACCAATGAAGCCAATTGGAATACGAATCAATCGACGCCCATGCTATATTCCACCACCGGCAGACAAGCCTAACGATGTCCGTGACCAAACTACATCGAAAAAACAAATGCGCTAAGTCTTCATCTTCTGAGTGGCAAATAGGACATGAAGGATCCGAAACCAAAACACCACGATGTTGCAGGTTTACACGAGTTGGTAAACGATTCAGATGGACCTTCCAAGCGAAGACATTAAGTTTTATCGGCACATACTTAATCCATCTTGTAGCGATAGGGCCTTTTGGAAGAAAAACATCATCAAGAAGATTTCGCACGTCTTTGACACAAAAGACACCTTCCCCATTTAAATCCCAAACCCACCTATCCTCCAACGAAGACAAAACCGTCCCTTCTATGTACTCTTGTAGGAGAGATAATTGCGAACTTTCAGACCCACCTCTAACTGGACGACGAAGAGACGAAGTAACAGAAGACAGTTTCACAGCCACCGAACTATCTTTATTAGTTTCCAAAGCAAAAATGCGAGGAAACAAAACACATAAGGGATTATCGCCGATCCAAACCTCCTTCTAGAAATTAGTGCGCAACCCATCACCTACATGGATGCGACAATGGGATACCAAATCTACTCCTCGATCTTTAAGCGGATGAATTTCTCGAATAATGAAGAGCCAAGTCGAATACCGAAATGGGGATGAGGAAGGTAACTTGGAACCATGCATAGACAAGATCAAACGACACCACAGGGGGCGCCCTATTTAAAGCATACAAACTAGAGATACCTAACCCACCATTTTTCTTGGACGCGAGAGTCGTGGTCCATTTAATCCATGCTATTTTCCTCTCATTACATTGAGAACCATTAAAGAAGTTCCTTCGCAAGGACTCCATCGAATGAAGCACAGATTTGGGGGCTTTATAAATGGACAGATTATAGATAGGTGTCGACCCTAGAACCGATTTAAGGAGGGTAAGCCTCCCTCCTACCGAGAGGGTTTTGAGTTTCCAGTTGGAGAGCCGAGCCTTAAGCTTTCCTATGGTATCCTCCCAAGCCTGAGAAGTGGCACAAATACCACCAACCATCACCCCTAAATATTTAAACGGGGTTTTCATAGTCAAGCAACCTAGGTTCACAGCCGCATCTTTGACATACTCAGAACGAACCCCAACTCCAAGCAGATTACTCTTTTTAAGGTTGATCGAAAGACCAGACAATAAGGAAAAGCAATGGAGAATATTGGTAATACCAGAAAGGTTGGAAGGTGACCACTCGCCTATAAAGACCACATCGTCCGCATAAAAAAGGTGAGAAAGATTTAGAGTTGAATCAATTTTGATGCCCTTAAAAATCCCCGCCTCAATGGCCCTAGAAACCGAAAGGTGGAGGGACTCCATGACTAATAAAAAGAGATAAGGCGCTAAGGGGTCTCCTTGCTTCAAACCGCAATAAAATTGGAATTCGGACGAAGGGCTACCATTGAGCAGAACCGAAGCCATACCAGAATGAAGACAACCACGAATCCACGAGCACCATTTAGGACCAAAACCAAAAGCAGTAAGCACATCTTCTAGAAAATCCCACCTTATAGAGTCGTAAGCCTTAGCAAAGTCGACTTTAAACACCATAGCTTGTTGTTTCTTATGCTTACACCAGGAAAGAAGTTCATTAATGATAAAGGGGCCATCCAAAATCTGCCTATTGGGAAGAAACGCCGTTTGAACATCCGATATAAGCCCAGGAATGACCGACGAAAGCCGATTGGCTAAGATTTTAGTAACAACCTTATAAAGACTCCCAATCAAGCTAATAGGACGATAATCGTTAACGAACTTAGGATCTTGATTTTTCGGGATGAGAGCAATGAACGAAGAGTTGCATCCTCTAGAAAAAGAGCTATGTTCGAAAAACCATTCCACCGCCTCATAAAAATCAGAACCTACGGTATCCCAGAATTTGCGAAAAAATTCAAACGAGAACCCATCAGGGCCCGGCGATTTGTTCTCACCACAGCCCCACACCGCATTACGCACTTCGTCTCTGGAAACCGGGCTCTCCAAAGTGGCCATCTGATCAGGTTGCAACTTATTAGGAAAAGTATAATTAAGTTTATACCTAGTGTCGACTGGAGCTCGAAACCGATTAGCAAAGTGAAGACGGAATTCTTCTTTAACACGACATGGGTCGTCCACCCAATCACCATCCACCATAACACCTTTAATGGCCAAATTCGCACGTTTACGATTGATGATTCCATGAAAGAACTTAGAATTTTCATCGCCCTCGATAGCCCACTGAATCTTAGCCTTTTGCATATAATCACGTGCATTAGCAGAATTTATATCGTGCAAGTTTTTCAAAATCTCTAACCGTCTCTGGAGAATGACTTCGTTTGTACCCCCTTGATCTAACTCTTTGTCAATATCTCGCAGATTAGAACGAAGCTCCTCGAGGTGACCAGATTGCTTTTTGCGATAATCATTAACCCATAACCGAATTTTCTTTTTAAGGATTTGCAATTTCTTCTTAAAACGAACCATCTTATTTCTATCATCAATATCAATGTTATTCCACGTTTCCAAAACCATTTTATCGAAATCTTGAAAATTGAGCCAAGAGTGATAGACCCGAAAAGGAGAAGGCCCATAATCAAAAATCACTTCCCTAAGTAGGATAGGGCGATGATCCGAGAGATGTCTATCAAGGCAAATTCCCGATAGATGAGGAAATACCGAGAGTAAGCCATCCGAAACTAAAAAACGATCTAATTTACTCATTTTCTTGGCCGATTGAAGAGACCAAGTAAATGAGTAACCTTCCAACTGAATTTCGATTAGCCCCGAGTTAGAAATAAAACAATTGAATTCATTGGCACTTTGAGCATTAAACTCCGAACCGAAACGATCCTCCACTCATCTAACTTCATTGAAATCCTCCATGACCATATAATGCCCATCCCAACAGCCAATGAGATTCGAAATGTAATTCCATAGAATACGCTTACTAGCGGAGGATTGAGGAGCATAAATAGATATCATAAGTAACTTCACCTTCTTGGAGACCCATGAACCATAAAGCGCAATAAAGTTATCCGAGATGATGTGATTTTCTTTACAAAAAACGCTTGGATCCCAAACGCATAAAATGCCACCCGAATTACCGACGGATTCACTAATAGTACAATCGAACTTAGAATTACCCCATAACGATTTGATGTCCATATCAGAAATATGATCTGACTTCGTTTCTTGAATAGAAAGAAAATTCACCTTGTGTTTGTTGTTTAACTCCTTGATCCAATCCTTTTTGGCCTTGGATCCTAGGCCTTGAACATTTAGGGATAAACAATTCATTTGAAACCATCGCAAACTCCTTGAGATCCAATAATTTTCTCCATGTCTTTCTTACTCCCTTCCATCGTAAAACCCATAGCTTGACCAACCTTGATCATGTCGTCTATAACCTCCAATATAGAGCCGCCTACTCTTTGGTTAAGATTATCCTTTGGGGAACCTTGATCTTTAGTAGGCTGAGATTCCTCCAAGACGCGAGAATTAAGACCTCCCGAGTGACTGTGAAGTGGAGAGTTTTTTCTGTCTGATTTTACCTGGTCAGCAGGTGTAAAACCAGGTGGGAAAGGTAAACTAGAGTCCAATCCAGTGTTTTCCTCTCCTTTATCCCGTTTATTAATAAGGTTATAAAGATTAAACGGATCACTGGAAATCTCCTTTTCGTTTGGTAGAGAGTTCTGGTTAAGCTCTTGAACCAAGGGATCATCCTGGTCACCAAAAACCGTTTCGGATACGCCTTCAATATCACTTTCATCTTCCAAATTCACCTTCTTACTCATATCGTCATTTTTCTCTTCCTCTCCATTAACAGAATCATCGTCAGAAACAAACTCGGCATCATTAACTCCTTTGAAGGACGGAGACCAAACGAAAAGCTCCTTAGCTCTTACAACAAAGATTTTACCACGAACAATAATCTTAAATTTTTCAAGGATGTTATCCTCTTGTTTCGTTTTAATACATATGCGCTTACGAGCGAAACAGTCGTCCTTATTATCTTCAAGTTCTAACACCTCTCCCCAACGAGATCCAATCTTAGAAAAAGTTGGACGCGACCAGGCGTGGAGAGGAACGCCCTCTATATCTATCCATACAATCCGCTCCCTAGATACAAAATCCGACTGAGCCGTGCGTAATTGACTAAACCAGGAAGCGACTCCAACGTGCTTCATAAACCTCGTTTTAGTCTCGATCGATGGCAATTCAATCATGACCCATAGACCGCCCAAGTACACAAGTCTCACATGCTGAAAGCCCTCATTCGAAAGCAAAATAAGTAGGTTGTTTATGGAGGAGAAATCCTTGACTTCCCCCAACACAAAGTTATCGAGGTCGCGTTCCACCAAACACTCATCGTCCAAAACCATAGCAGGGGATGTTGAGATATGGTTGATAGTATTTGGATTACCTTTGAGAACCGAAACAAACGACGAAGCACCATTAGCAGAGGGTCTGGAAACGGATTTAACAGTAGGTCTAGGGGCAACATTTGGCCGAGAGGAGCTAATTGGAGGACGATCATAACGAACAACATTTGCGTGCAAATGCATACGCCCAATCCATAGGGTACACAGGTTCTCCACAAGACGATCAACATTACCCACCTTAATAAACCGAACAAAAGCGAACCGTTTCCCTGATCTCGATTTGCGATTAGGAATGAAAACATCGACGACGGTCCCATAACCTTTGCACACCTCCCATAAATCTTTAGCAGAGGTGTTATCCGGAAAGTTGGTAACAAAAATTGATTTGGAAATCAATCGAGTGTGGTCGGAGTTTGAACGATTTCTAGCCGCCATAATGAACGAAAATAACAGAGTTTGGATTGAAGGGAGATTCTTAAGCTGCACATTAATGAGATTTTTCAAACATTCCATGTTTAGGTTACAATTGTGCTAAAATAGTTTTCAATAAACATTAATGTGCCGATTCATGAATGTAGTTTATTAGATGGTGCATTAGAGTATTATACAAATGGGTTATTTTAAGAATAATATCAATGGCGGCATTTAATTTTGGTGCTTAGATGAGTTTTAGTTTGAACGAGTCTTTGTTTTGAAACTACAATTGAAGAGAGTTAATGAGACTTTTAAAAATTTCCTTTATTAAGTTACAATTACCAGATATACTATCAAAATTATTAAAATTGCATCGTTGAGAGGAATGACCTATATCATTCCATGCTTTGTTATCCAATTTGATATATTCTGAAAATAAACTTCAAATCCTCTCAAATACTTCACCCAAACTGTCAATATAGGTCTCTATTATATTGAAGTACCATCTGTGCAGTTTCTCCTTTTAGCTTTGTTGGCCATTTAAAATAGATTGCTTGGATAACCTGGTGGCTACTCACTAAAACGTCTGCATGATCAATAACAAACACAAGGTGGTAAAACTACAAAAACCACAAACGGTTGACAAACAATTAAAGGAATTAGTGATGGTGCCAAAAATGCTAATGAGAGTTACTACAACAATTAAATTAAAAGAGGAAAATAAAGCTGCCTCTCGTCACTTTTTAACATGGCATATATAGTTATACCTTTCTAACCCAGGTAACATATCTAATTGTCAATGTATCTGCTTTGACATCGCAACTCAGATATATTTGTCCCACAATCATTATTGATTCATTCAATGCACTTCATAGAATCCTTAACATATGTGTATAAGCCAGCATATCAAGTTATAAACTCCACCCCCCCCCGCCCCCTCGCCACCCCCCTCCCCGACCCCCCGCACGCGCACGTGCCTAACTCGGTTAGCGCCACAATCACATTTTAAGAAAACTTGAACGAAACAGTTACCTGATTATTGAAGAACGTGTAACTCAATTAGTGGATCCAATCTTAGTCCCTGCAACAAAAAAACAAAAAACAAAACTCAAATAAAGATAAAAAACGAAAAACAATCTAAACAAAATAAAATAAATTCTACAAAGTAATTCAATTAAAATTTTATGAAGTACTTTAAGACAGAAAATAATATAGACAAAAAATGTTCAGTGGTGGTTAAGTGATGAGAGCGTCATTATATACTATTGGAAATGAAAATTGATCCTTTGAATTTTACATTAATGCACAATATATATTTAGCAAGTGTTAATTGGTGCATCATCTATGGTCTGAAATATTTGCATTTATTATTAGACGCGTTTTAGAAAGACTTACAACTAATAAAAATCTTGAAGGAGGTAAGTCCAATTCATACGTTTATTTTTTTTTGAACGGCGGGTTGATATTAAAACAAAGCTAGCAAGGAGCTAGAAAGTACAAATAAAGTTACATAGACAAGGATCTAGGATATTTCATCCACGAGATCCAATCAATATTACTTCTACATCTATTGGAACACCAAGTGTATGAACATGACACAATCTCATCAAAAAGAAGATCCATTCGAGGACGAGTGGCTCCAAAAAGCAACTGATTACGGAATTTCCAGACCAACCACCACATAATATAAAAGACTCCTTCGAGGACATCCTTAATAACTGTAGGCAACCGAACAGAATTAAAGCAAGAAATCCAGTCTTCATAAGCATTAAAGTCATGAATATCAATGTCCCACCAACGAGCAATTTTACGCCAAATAAGCCGAGTGAAGGAACAAGCGAAGAAAAGATGCGAACATGATTCACCATTCAGACAACAGATGGGGCAAGTAATAGAGGGAATGTCAATACCACGAAGGGAAAGATTTAACCTCGAAGGAAGTTTATCCAAACTAACTTTCCAAGCAAAAACGTTTATCTTATTCGGGACAACCTTCACCCATCTGTAGGGGACAACGTCTGGTAACATGATACTTATCACTTATAAGCGAGCAAATGAACAAAAGACTCACAGTAGAATCCGAGCAGCCATATCCACCGGACCTAGCAATCTGATAATGAATACAGATTCCACAACTCACCAAATTGTACAAACTGGTCTTCTTCTACTCCTCCACGAGGAGCTCTTCGAAAAGAAGTACAAAGATCAGCATCATTTAATTTTTCCGCAACCGTGATGTCCTTTCTATTTTCCAAAGCATATACACGGGGAAAAATAATGTTGAGAGGAGTACCATTGATCCAGGAATCTTTCCAAAAAAGAGTGTGAACACCATTTCCCACTTTCTTTTTCAATTGAGCAAGAAGATTGATACCCTTATAAGAGAGAGAACCAAGCTCTTTGATAATACAATGCCAAGGAGCAGAGACAGAACCTGAAACATTGCCATCAATAGGAAGACGATTACCATACAAGGAAGTAACTACACGATGCCAAAGATATGAGTCTTGTGAAAGAAATCTCCACACCCATTTAAATAGTAAGGATCAATTTAAGGCATAGAAACTAGATACACCGAGCCCTCCTTTTTGTTTATAAGCCAAGATTTTATTCCAACCAATCAAAGAGATTTTCCTTTTGTTCTTCTCAATGCCATTAAAAAACTTCCTACGAAGAGATTCCATGTCATGCAAAACACCCAAAGGAGCTTTATAAAGCGACATATGATATAGGGGTAAGGATGTAGAACCGCTTTATGTTAACGTAAGACTCACTCAATAGAAAGAGTTTTGATTTTCCATTTTGATAAGCGAGCAGAGATCTTACCAATCACCTCATCCCAAGACTTTCTTCTAGAGCTAGGCATCCCGACCTTGACGCCAAGGTAAGTGAAAGGGCTGGAGAAAGTAGTACACCCAATGATATTAGCAGCCGCATTAACTTCCTCATTAGAAACTCCTATACCCATTAGTTTACTCTTGTGAATATTGATTTGGAGACCCGAAGCCATAAAGAAACATTTAAGCATACGAACTATAGTGATAACATTTGCTCTCTCCCATTTACCAATGAAAATTGCATCGTTGGGATAAAAAAGATGAGATAAGGTCAAAGTATCATCAATGCGAATACCCTTAAAAAGGCCTGCGTTTAGGATGTTGTTGAAAGAAAGATGCAAACTTTCCATGACTAAGATAAAAAGATAAGGAGATAAGGGGTCTCCCTGCTTCAATCCTTTATGAAATTGAAATTCTGAGGTCGGGCTGCCGTTAACAAGAATTGATCCCATAGCCGATGAAAGGAAACCTTGAATCCACCCTCTCCATTTTGGATCCGAAAACCAAAATTACTTACAAGTACCACTAAAAAATTCCCATCCACAGAATCGAAAGCTTTTTCAAAGTCTACTTTAAAAATCATAGCTTTGATTTATGAGATTTACACCATGATATGATCTCGTTGAGAATAAAAGGGCCATCTAGAATTTGTCAGTTAGGGACAAAAGCATATTGAACTTCACTAATCAGATCAGAGATAACCATTTTTAGACGATTAGCTAAGATCTTAACAATGATTTTGTAGAAGCATCCAATGAGGCTAATCCGGTCCTAAAGTCCCCTTTAGCAAATTTCACTTCGCCATCTTGCTTCTTTATGACTGAGAGCAATGAATTGAAACTTACATACCAGGAGTTGAAAACTTACTTGTTTTTTTTGAAAATTCTCGAATAGCATTAACAATATCTTCATTAATGGTATTCCAATAAGTGCGAATAAAATCGAAAGTAAATCCATCAGGACCGGGAGACTTATTAGTCCCACAGTCCCAAACTGCTCTCTTGATCTCATCATATGTAATGTCACATTCCAGATCCACAACCTGCTCATTAGAAAGTTGTTTGAACGTGCTGTTGTCGACGACAATGCTAGGACCAGAAGGACTCGCGAAACGGTTAGCGAAATGACTTAGAAATTCATTCTTGACGTTACTAGGCTCATCAATCCAATCACCATCAATAAGAACACCCCGAATAGCAAGTTGAGACCTCTTCATGTTTACAATTCCATGGAAAAACTTAGAATTTTCATCTCCTTCCACTGCCCATCTCACCTTCGCTTTTTGAGCCATGTCTAAAGATATACATTTATTGATATTATGAAGCTCATTTTGAAGAGAAGATCGTTCATTAACAAGCTCCTCATTGCTATGACCACTATCAAAAAGTTTATCAATGGCAGAAAGGCGCTTTTGGATAGAAGAACGAGAATTATTTGATCTTTGTTTATCTTCTTTACACCATGATTTGATCGAACCTTTAAGCGACTGAAACTTCTTCTTTAATAAAGTAATCTTACTTGAGTCTTCAAAGCTTGTTGAGTTCCAAGAATCTTTTACAAGCTCGTCAAAACCCTTCTTATTAAACCAAGAATGGTAAATACGAAAAGGAGATGGCCCGTAATCAACCGCATTCTCACGCATAATGATCGGTCTATGATCTGAAAGATGCCTCTCAAGGCAAATAGCAAACAAGGATGGGAACACCAGGAGTAATCCTTCAGAGATTAAGAACCTATCAAGTTTACTCATCTTCTTTGCCGATTTGATAGCCCAAGTGTACAAATACCCTTCAAGAGGAAGATCAATAAGTCCTGAAGAGGAGATGAAATGGTTAAAAGCATTGGCACCTGAAACGTTGAAATTCGAACCAAACCTTTCTTGCTCCGATCTAACTTCGTTAAAATCTCCTAAAATAATGCACTCGCCATCCCATAAACCAATGATGTGAGATATATAATCCCAAAGAGCTCTCTTTTCAGTGAGATCTTGCGGAGCATAAATAGAAACAATCATAAGCTTAGTAGCAGAAGAAACCCAAGTACCACGAACAGCCACGAAATTATCAGAAATGGTAGCATTATCTTTAGCAAAACAAGCCGGATCCCAAATACAAACAATGCCTCCTGAGTAACCTACAGAAGGACTAACAGAAAAATCAAAAGATAAATTACCCCAAATCTCTCTAATAGAAAAAAGATCGATACTTTCAAGCTTTGTTTCTTGAATTGCAACAAAGTTGATTTTGTGTTTCGTGTTTAACTCTCGAATCCACCTTTTCTTGGATAAATTACCAAGACCTTGAATGTTTAAAGACATAACATTCATTTAAAACCATAGAGTCACCATGAGAGGAAACAATACCTCTAGATTCTTTTTTGTTTTTGTTTTTAGGTTGGGGGGGGGGGGGGGGGGGGGGGGGGGGGGGGGGGGTTGTATTTTTTGTGTTTTGTTAGTTTTTTTTGTTTTTTATTGTGTTTATGTGGAGCAAATCCCTCCCTTCCATGTTATACCCCATGGTTTGACCAATCTCGACCAAATTTTCTATGACATCCATTATAGAACCTCCAGTTTTAAGGTTAAACAAAAGCGTTTTCCGCTCCGCTATACTGGAAATTCCCCTATTTTAAAAAAAAATAAAAAAAAAAAAAAAAATTTTTTATTTTTAAAAATAAAATTAGAATTTACAGATTATTTAAGGTTGTTCACAAATGATCAGAGTTTATTTATGGATGCTTATACCAGCATCCCATCTCCACATTATCATCAGCAACAAATAGGCTGGAAACCGGAAGGGTAGAGGGGTCAAAAGCTTGGGAGTGATTCTTATTCTCCTGTGTTGGGAAAGGATATGTGTAGATCCAAAATAGGCCCATCTGAAGACTTTTCTTGACTATGAACCTGATCATTGAAAACATTATCAAGTTTTTCATTCACGAAACTAGATTCTGAAACGTGGTCACAATCATCTACTACGAAGGGACTCTTCTTATCTTCATCTACAGAATCGTCATCAGAAGATTCACAAAATTCATCATCAAATTCAGGAGACCATGCTTCGAGTTCCCAAATACGGATCCAATGAACTTTCCCTTTAACAACAACTTTAATCCTATTGTTAATAATAGAACTAACTTTGGTAGACAAGCATATTTTTTTGTATGGCAAAGAATCATCCTCTACCATATCAACATCAGCTAAAGAACCCCAAGGAGAAACGATTCTAGCAATTGCAACTCTGTTCTTAGCACATACAGGAAGCCCTTCTATAGCAATCCACACAAGTCTGATATCACTTGCGAAGAACTTATTAACATTGCCAAGTTCACTAAACCAAGATAAGACACCAGCATGATTGATCAATTTCTCTTTGGAATCAAGAGAATTTGTGTTAATCAGAATCCAAAACCCACCAAGATACGAAATCTTCACATTATCAAATCCCTCATTGTTAAGAATAACATAAAGGTTGGAAAGAGCATTAATATCCTTGATTTTCCCGATAGCTGCACAAGAGTAATCAATATCTGATAAGCAGGAGTCATCTAGAACAATGGCCGGGGAGGATTCTTGAGGAGCCAAAGATTTGAGATGACAAGAATTCAAAACAGAGGCAAACGACTTATCCACCTTCTCTACATTACCCTTACTAGGCAAAACATGATCAGCTTTGACCTCCCTGCCATAGCTAGAGATTATGGGGGAGACGTTCTTAACAGAAGAAATAGCCTTACGAGAAGGCCTCTGAAAACGAGCCACGTTAGCATGAAGTTTAAGATTACCGACCCAAATCGTGCAAAGGTTGTTCACAAGTCTTTCTAAATTAAACACGTTAATGAATCTAACGAATCCAAACCTTTTACCCGTTTTAGATTTTTTGAACGGAATGTAAGAATCTACAACATGCCCATAAACCTTGCAAGTTTGGAAAAGATCTTTTGCTGTGAATGAGGTGGGAAAATTCGTCACGAATATGGAAGAGGAGATCTTAGCCAGGTCATCCTCTTTAGAACTGAGATTAGTTCTCCTCCTCGAGAACACTTTCCAGTCATCAGTAGTCATTGAAAAACCAATTGGATTGAAAGGAGATCACCAAAAATATTTGTAGCCAAACAAGAAGACTTAGTTTCACGTCGAATCATATAAAAGCAAATTAGAGATAAGAAACAATGTTAGAAGAAACCCCCACGGGAATTGTATGATCACGTTAGAGGTAAGGAGCAATCAAGAGATCGAAAACTTACATCTAATCACAATACAAAAGCGAACGATAGGGAAACATCCAGACATGAATTAGCAAGTGTTAATTGGTGCATCATCTATGGTTTGAAATATTTGCATTTATTATTAGACGCGTTTTAGAAAGACTTACAACTAGTAAAATTCTTGAAGGAGGTAAGTCAAATTCATTCGTTTATAGCGGTCACTAAATTGATTTGGAAACCTTTTGACTCTCTTCATTTAATTACTTGAATATTAAACCACATAACAAAAATAGATTTTCGGTAATAATCAAAACGTATTATTTAATTAAATTAAATGAAGGGATATTAATTTTCGAGCCTATTGCTTTAAGAGTTGTACAAAAACTCTTATATATGGTATTTTTTAGCAATGAATTTAATGTGTCATCTATTGTGTGTGCTTAAAAAGCTTGTAAAAAAAAGCTTATTATATAAGAGAGTATAGATTATTACTTTGAATGGGTCTTTTCTAGCCTTTGTTTAAAACGTACATTGGAAGATTTCTTAAGCTGCACATTAATGAGATTTTTCAAACATTCCATGTTTAGGTTACAATTGTGCTAAAATAGTTTTCAATAAACATTAATGTGCCAATTCATGCATGTAGTTTATTAGATGGTTCATTAGAGTATTGTACAAATGGGTTATTTTTGGATTAATATCAATGGCGGCATTTAATTTTGGTGCTTAGATGAGTTTTAGTTTGAATGAGTCTTTGTTTTGAAACTACAATTGAAGAGAGTTAATGAGACTTTTAAAAATTTCCTTTATTAAGTTACAATTACCAGATATACTATCAAAATTATCAAAACTGCATCGTTGAGAGGAATGACCTATATCATTCCATGCTTTGTTATCCAATTTGATATATTCTGAAAATAAGCTTCAAATCCTCTCAAATACTTCACCCAAACTGTCAATATAGGTCTCTATTATATTGAAGTACCATCTGTGCAGCTTCTCCTTTTAGCTTTGTTGGCCATTTAAAATAGATTGCTTGGATAACCTGGTGGCTACTCACTAAAACCTATGCATGATCAATAAGAAACACAAGGTGGTAAAACTACAAAAACCACAAACGGTTGACAAACAATTGAAGGAATTAGTGATGGTGCCAAAAATGCTAGTGAGAGTTACTACAACAGTTAAATTAAAAGAGGAAAATAAAGCTGCTTCTCGTCACTTTTTAACATGGCATATATAGTTATACCTATTCAACCCAGTAACATATCTAATGTCAATGTATCTTGCTTTGACATCGCAACTGTTTTTTTGTCCGCAAGTCATTATTGATTCATTCAAGCACTTCATAGAATACTTAACATATGTGTATAGGCCTAGCATATCAAGTTTGTAACGCGCACGTGCCTAACTCGGTTAGCGCCACAATCACATTTTAAGAAAACTTGAACGAAACAGTTACCTGATTATTGAAGAACGTGTAACTCAATTAGTGGATCCAATCTTAGTCCCTGCAACAAAAAAACAAAAAACAAAACTCAAATAAAGATAAAAAACGAAAAACAAAAAACAATCTAAACAAAATAAAATAAATTCTACAAAGTAATTCAATTAAAATTTTATGAAGTACTTTAAGACAGAAAATAATATAGACAAAAAATGTTCAGTGGTGGTTAAGTGATGAGAGCGTCATTATATACTATTGGAAATGAAAATTGATCCTTTGAATTTTACATTAATGCACAATATATATTTAGCAAGTGTTAATTGGTGCATCATCTATGGTTTGAAATATTTGCATTTATTATTAGACGCGTTTTAGAAAGACTTACAACTAATAAAATTCTTGAAGGAGGTAAGTCAAATTCATACGTTTATTTTTTTTTGAACGGCGGGTTGATATTAAAACAAAGCTAGCAAGGAGCTAGAAAGTACAAATAAAGTTACATAGACAAGGATCTAGGATATTTCATCCACGAGATCCAATCAATATTACTTCTACATCTATTGGAACACCAAGTGTATGAACATGACACAATCTCATCAAAAAGAAGATCCATTCGAGGACGAGTGGCTCCAAAAAGCAACTGATTACGGAATTTCCAGACCAACCACCACATAATATAAAAGACTCCTTCGAGGACTCCTTAATAACTGTAGGCAACCGAACAGAATTAAACCAAGAAATCCAGTCTTCATAAGCATTAAAGTCATGAATATCAATGTCCCACCAACGAGCAATTTTACGCCAAATAAGCCGAGTGAAGGAACAAGCGAAGAAAAGATGCGAACATGATTCACCATTCAGACAACAGATGGGGCAAGTAATAGAGGGAATGTCAATACCACGAAGGGAAAGATTTAACCTCGAAGGAAGTTTATCCAAACTAACTTTCCAAGCAAAAACGTTTATCTTATTCGGGACAACCTTCACCCATCTGTAGGGGACAACGTCTGGTAACATGATACTTATCACTTATAAGCGAGCAAATGAACAAAAGACTCACAGTAGAATCCGAGCAGCCATATCCACCGGACCTAGCAATCTGATAATGAATACAGATTCCACAACTCACCAAATTGTACAAACTGGTCTTCTTCTACTCCTCCACGAGGAGCTCTTCGAAAAGAAGTACAAAGATCAGCATCATTTAATTTTTCCGCAACCGTAATGTCCTTTCTATTTTCCAAAGCATATACAAGGGGAAAAATAATGTTGAGAGGAGTACCATTGATCCAGGAATCTTTCCAAAAAAGAGTGTGAACACCATTTCCCACTTTCTTCTTCAATTGAGCAAGAAGATTGATACCCTTATAAGAGAGAGAACCAAGCTCTTTGATAATACAATGCCAAGGAGCAGAGATAGAACCTGAAACATTGCCATCAATAGGAAGACGATTACCATACAAGGAAGTAACTACACGATGCCAAAGATATGAGTCTTGTGAAAGAAATCTCCACACCCATTTAAATAGTAAGGATCAATTTAAGGCATAGAAACTAGATACACCGAGCCCTCCTTTTTGTTTATAAGCCAAGATTTTATTCCAACCAATCAAAGAGATTTTCCTTTTGTTCTTCTCAATGCCATTAAAAAACTTCCTACGAAGAGATTCCATGTCATGCAAAACACCCAAAGGAGCTTTATAAAGCGACATATGATATAGGGGTAAGGATGTAGAACCGCTTTATGTTAACGTAAGACTCACTCAATAAAAGAGTTTTTAATTTCCATTTGGACAAGCGAGCAGAAAGCTTACCAATAACCTCGTCCCAAGATTTTCTTTTAGAAAAAGACATCCCAACTTTGACACCAAGATAGGTAAAGGGGCTGGAAAAGGTAGCACAACCAATAATATTGGCAGCCGCATTAACTTCATCGTTAGAGACGCCAATACCCATGAGTTTACTCTTGTGAATGTTTATTTGGAGACCCGAAGCCATAAAGAAACATTTAAGCATTTGGACAATAGTAATAACGTTTGCTCTTTCCCATTTACCAATGAAAAATGCGTCATCAGCATAAAAAATAGATCGAAAAAGTCAAAGTATCATCAATACGAATACCTTTAAAGAGCCCGGCATTTAAGATGTTGTTGAAGGAGAGATGTAAACTTTCCATGACCAGGATAAAGAGGTATGGAGATAAAGGATCTCCTTGCTTCAGACCTCTATGGAATTTAAATTCAGAAGTCGGGCTGCCATTTACAAGAATAGATCCCATAGCCGAAGATAGACAACTTTGAATCCACCCTCTCCATTTTGGATCCGAAAACCAAAATTACTTACAAGTACCACTAAAAAATTCCCATCCACAGAATCGAAAGCTTTTTCAAAGTCTACTTTAAAAATCATAGCTTTCGATTTATGAGATTTACACCATGATATGATCTCATTGAGAATAAAAGGGCCATCTAGAATTTGTCGGTTAGGGACAAAAGCAGATTGAACTTCACTAATCAGATCAGAGATAACCATTTTTAGACGATTAGCTAAGATCTTAGCAATGATTTTGTAGAAGCATCTAATGAGGCTAATCCGGTCCTAAAGTCCCCTTTAGCAAATTTCACTTCGCCATCTTGCTTCTTTATGACTGAGAGCAATGAATTGAAACTTACATACCAGGAGTTGAAAACTTACTTGTTTTTTTTGAAAATTCTCGAATAGCATTAACAATATCTTCATTAATGGTATTCCAATAAGTGCGAATAAAATCGAAAGTAAATCCATCAGGACCGGGAGACTTATTAGTCCCACAGTCCCAAACTGCTCTCTTGATCTCATCATATGTAATGTCACATTCCAGATCCACAACCTGCTCATTAGAAAGTTGTTTGAACGTGCTGTTGTCGACGACAATGCTAGGACCAGAAGGACTCGCGAAACGGTTAGCGAAATGACTTAGAAATTCATTCTTGACGTTACTAGGCTCATCAATCCAATCACCATCAATAAGAACACCCCGAATAGCAAGTTGAGACCTCTTCATGTTTACAATTCCATGGAAAAACTTAGAATTTTCATCTCCTTCCACTGCCTATCTCACCTTCGCTTTTTGAGCCATGTCTAAAGATATACATTTATTGATATTATGAAGCTCATTTTGAAGAGAAGATCGTTCATTAACAAGCTCCTCATTGCTATGACCACTATCAAAAAGTTTATCAATGGCAGAAAGGCGCTTTTGGATAGAAGAACGAGAATTATTTGATCTTTGTTTATCTTCTTTACACCATGATTTGATCGAACCTTTAAGCGACTGAAACTTCTTCTTTAATAAAGTAATCTTACTTGAGTCTTCAAAGCTTGTTGAGTTCCAAGAATCTTTTACAAGCTTGTTCGTCAAACCTCTTATTAAACCAAGAATGGTAAATACGAAAAGGAGATGGCCCGTAATCAACCGCAATCTCACGCATAATGATCGGTCTATGATCTGAAAGATGCCTCTCAAGGCAAATAGCAAACAAGGATGGGAACACCAGGAGTAATCCTTCAGAGATTAAGAACCTATCAAGTTTACTCATCTTCTTTGCCGATTTGATAGCCCAAGTGTACAAATACCCTTCAAGAGGAAGATCAATAAGTCCTGAAGAGGAGATGAAATGGTTAAAAGCATTGGCACCTGAAACGTTGAAATTCGAACCAAACCTTTCTTGCTCCGATCTAACTTCGTTAAAATCTCCTAAAATAATGCACTCGCCATCCCATAAACCAATGATGTGAGATATATAATCCCAAAGAGCTCTCTTTTCAGTGAGATCTTGCGGAGCATAAATAGATACAATCATAAGCTTAGTAGCAGAAGAAACCCAAGTACCACGAACAGCCATGAAATTATCAGAAATGGTAGCATTATCTTTAGCAAAACAATCCGGATCCCAAATACAAACAATGCCTCCTGAGTAACCTATAGAAGGACTAACAGAAAAATCAAAAGATAAGTTACCCCAAATCTCTCTAATAGAAAAAAGATCGATACTTTCAAGCTTTGTTTCTTGAATTGCAACAAAGTTGATTTTGTGTTTCATGTTTAACTCTCGAATCTACCTTTTTTTGGATAAATTACCAAGACCTTGAATGTTTAAAGACATAACATTCATTTAAAACCATAGAGTCACCATGAGAGGAAACAATACCTCTAGATTCTTTTTTGTTTTTGTTTTTAGGTTGGGGGGGGGGGGGGGGGGGGGGGGGGGGGGGGGGGGTTGTATTTTTTGTGTTTTGTTAGTTTTTTTTGTTTTTTATTGTGTTTATGTGGAGCAAATCCCTCCCTTCCATGTTATACCCCATGGTTTGACCAATCTCGACCAAATTTTCTATGACATCCATTATAGAACCTCCAGTTTTAAGGTTAAACAAAAGCGTTTTCCGCTCCGCTATACTGGAAATTCCCCTATTTTAAAAAAAAATAAAAAAAAAAAAAAAAATTTTTTATTTTTAAAAATAAAATTAGAATTTACAGATTATTTAAGGTTGTTCACAAATGATCAGAGTTTATTTATGGATGCTTATACCAGCATCCCATCTCCACATTATCATCAGCAACAAATAGGCTGGAAACCGGAAGGGTAGAGGGGTCAAAAGCTTGGGAGTGATTCTTATTCTCCTGTGTTGGGAAAGGATATGTGTAGATCCAAAATAGGCCCATCTGAAGACTTTTCATGACTATGAACCTGATCATTGAAAACATTATCAAGTTTTTCATTCATGAAACTAGATTCTAAAACGTGGTCACAATCATCTACTACGAAGGGACTCTTCTTATCTTCATCTACAGAATCGTCATCAGAAGATTCACAAAATTCATCATCAAATTCAGGAGACCATGCTTCGAGTTCCCAAATACGGATCCAATGAACTTTCCCTTTAACAACAACTTTAATCCTATTGTTAATAATAGAACTAACTTTGGTAGACAAGCATATTTTTTTGTATGGCAAAGAATCATCCTCTACCATATCAACATCAGCTAAAGAACCCCAGGGAGAAACGATTCTAGCAATTGCAACTCTGTTCTTAGCACATACAGGAAGCCCTTCTATAGCAATCCACACAAGTCTGATATCACTTGCGAAGAACTTATTAACATTGCCAAGTTCACTAAACCAAGATAAGACACCAGCATGATTGATCAATTTCTCTTTGGAATCAAGAGAATTTGTGTTAATCAGAATCCAAAACCCACCAAGATACGAAATCTTCACATTATCAAATCCCTCATTGTTAAGAATAACATAAAGGTTGGAAAGAGCATTAATATCCTTGATTTTCCCGATAGCTGCACAAGAGTAATCAATGTGCAACTTCTCCTTTTAGCTTTGTTGAACCATTTAAAATAGATTGCTTGGATAACCTGGTGGCTACTCACTAAAACCTATGCATGATCAATAAGAAACACAAGGTGGTAAAACTACAAAAACCACAAACGGTTGACAAACAATTGAAGGAATTAGTGATGGTGCCAAAAATGCTAGTGAGAGTTACTACAACAGTTAAATTAAAAGAGGAAAATAAAGCTGCTTCTCGTCACTTTTTAACATGGCATATATAGTTATACCTATTCAACCCAGTAACATATCTAATGTCAATGTATCTTGCTTTGACATCGCAACTGTTTTTTTGTCCGCAAGTCATTATTGATTCATTCAAGCACTTCATATAATACTTAACATATGTGTATAGGCCTAGCATATCAAGTTTGTAACGCGCACGTGCCTAACTCGGTTAGCGCCACAATCACATTTTAAGAAAACTTGAATGAAACAGTTACCTGATTATTAAAGAATGCGTAGCTTAATTAGTGGATCCAATCTTAGTCCCTGCAACAAAAAAATAAAAAACAAAACTCAAATAATGATAAAAAAACGAAAAACAATCTAAACAAAATAAAATAAATTCTACAAAGTAATTCAATTAAAATTTTATGAATTACTGTAAGACAGAAAATAATATAGACAAAAAATGTTCAGTGGTGGTTAAGTGATGAGAGCGTCATTATATACGATTGGAAATGAAAATTGATCCTCCGAGTTTGAATTTTACATTAATGCACAATATATATTTAGCAAGTGTTAATTGGTGCATCATCTATGGTTTGAATTATTTGCATTTATTATTAGACGCGTTTTAGAAAGACTTACAGCTAATAAAATTCTTGAAGGAGGTAAGTCAAATTCATACGTTTATAGCGGTCACTAAATTGATTTGGAAACCTTTTGACTCTCTTCATTTAATTACTTGAATATTAAACCACATAACAAAAATAGATTTTCGGTAATAATCAAAACGTATTATTTATATAATTATTATTTAATTAAATTAAATGAAGAGATATTAATTTTCCAGCCTATTGCTTTAAGAGTCGTACAAAAACTCTTATATATGGTATTTTTTAGCAATGAATTTAATGTGTCATTTATTGTGTGTGCTTAAAAAGCTTGTAAAAAAAAGCTTATTATATAAGAGAGTATAGATTATTACATTAAATGGGTCTTTTCTAGCCTTTGTTTAAAACGTACATTGGAAGATTTCTTAAGCTGCACATTAATGAGATTTTTCAAACATTCCATGTTTAGGTTACAATTGTGCTAAAATAGTTTTCAATAAACATTAATGTGCCGATTCATGCATGTAGTTTATTAGATGGTGCATTAGAGTATTGTACAAATGGGTTATTTTAGGAATAATATCAATGGCGGCATTTAATTTTGGTGCTTAGATGAGTTTTAGTTTGAACGAGTCTTTGTTTTGAAACTACAATTGAAGAGAGTTAATGAAACTTTTAAAAATTTCCTTTATTAAGTTACAATTACCAGATATACTATCAAAATTATCAAAACTGCATCGTTGAGAGGAATGATCTATATCATTCCATGCTTTGTTATCCAATTTGATATATTCTAAAAATAAGCTTTAAATCCTCTCAAATACTTCACCCAAACTGTCAATATAGGTCTCTATTATATTGAAGTACCATTTGTGCAGCTTTTCCTTTTAGCTTTGTTGGCCATTTAAAATAGATTGCTTGGATAACCTGGTGGCTACTCACTAAACCCTATGCATGATCAATAAGAAACACAAGGTGGTAAAACTACAAAAACCACAAACGGTTGACAAACAATTGAAGGAATTAGTGATGGTGCCAAAAATGCTAGCGAGAGTTACTACAATAGTCAAATTAAAAGAGGAAAATAAAGCTCCTTCTCGTTACTTTTTAACATGGCATATATAGTTATATATATTCAACCCAGTAACGTATCTAATGTCAATGTATCTTGCTTTGACATCGCAACTGTTTTTTTGACCGCAAGTCATTATTGATTCATTCAAGCACTTCATAGAATACTTAACATATGTGCATAGGCCTAGCATATCAAGTTTGTAACACGCACGTGCCTAACTCGGTTAGCGCCACAATCACATTTTAAGAAAACTTGAACGAAACAGTTACCTGATTATTATTGAAGAACGTGTAACTCAATTAGTAGATCAAATCTTAGTCCCTGCAACAAAAAAACAAAAAACAAAACTCAAATAAAGATAAAAAACGAAAAACAAAAAACAATCTAAACAAAATAAAATAAATTCTACAAAGTAATTCAATTAAAATTTTATGAAGTACTTTAAGACAGAAAATAATATAGACAAAAAATGTTCAGTGGTGGTTAAGTGATGAGAGCGTCATTATATACGATTGGAAATGAAAATTGATCCTCCGAGTTTGAATTTTACATTAATGCACAATATATATTTAGCAAGTGTTAATTGGTGCATCATCTATGGTTTGAAATATTTGCATTTATTATTAGACGCGTTTTAGAAAGACTTACAGCTAATAAAATTCTTGAAGGAGGTAAGTCAAATTCATACGTTTATAGCGGTCACTAAATTGATTTGGAAACCTTTTGACTCTCTTCATTTAATTACTTGAATATTAAACCACATAACAAAAATAGATTTTCGGTAATAATCAAAACGTATTATTTATATAATTATTATTTAATTAAATTAAATGAAGGGATATTAATTTTCCAGCCTATTGCTTTAAGAGTTGTACAAAAACTCTTATATATGGTATTTTTTAGCAATGAATTTAATGTGCATTTATTGTGTGTGCTTAAAAAGCTTGTAAAAAAGCTTATTATAAAAGAGAGTATACGGGTCTTTTCTAGCCTTTCTTTAAAACGTACATTGGAAGATTTCTTAAGCTGCACATTAATGAGATTTTTCCAACATTCCATGCTTAGGTTACAATTGTGCTAAAATAGTTTTCAATAAACATTAATGTGCCGATTCATGCATGTAGTTTATTAGATGGTGCAATAGAGTATTGTACAAATGGGTTATTTTAGGAATAATATCAATGGCGGCATTTAATTTTGGTGCTTAGATGAGTTTTAGTTTGAAAGAGTCTTTGTTTTGAAACTACAATTGAAGAGAGTTAATGAGACTTTTAAAAATTTCCTTTATTAAGTTACAATTACTAGATATACTATCAAAATTATCAAAACTACATCGTTGAGAGGAATGACCTATATCATTCCATGCTTTGTTATCCAATTTGATATAGTTTGAAAATAAGCTTCAAATCCTCTTAAATACTTCACCTAAACTGTCAATATATGTCTCTATTATATTGAAGTACCATCTGTGCAGCTTCTCCTTTTAGCTTTGTTGGCCATTTAAAATAGATTGCTTGGATAACCTGGTGGCTACTCACTAAAACCTATGCATGATCAATAAGAAACACAAGGTGGTAAAACTACAAAAACCACAAACGGTTGACAAACAATTGAAGGAATTAGTGATGGTGCCAAAAATGCTAGTGAGAGTTACTACAACAGTTAAATTAAAAGAGGAAAATAAAGCTCCTTCTCGTCACTTTTTAACATGGCATATATAGTTATACCTATTCAACCCAGTAACATATCTAATGTCAATGTATCTTGCTTTGACATCGCAACTGTTTTTTTGTCCGCAAGTCATTATTGATTCATTCAAGCACTTCATAGAATACTTAACATATGTGTATAGGCCTAGCATATCAAGTTTGTAACGCGCACGTGCCTAACTCGGTTAGCGCCACAATCACATTTTAAGAAAACTTGAACGAAATAGTTACCTAATTATTGAAGAACGTGTAACTCAATTAGTGGATCCAATCTTAGTCCCTGCAACAAAAAAACAAAAAACAAAACTCAAATAAAGATAAAAAACGAAAAACAATCTAAACAAAATAAAATAAATTCTACAAAGTAATTCAATTAAAATTTTATGAAGTACTTTAAGACAGAAAATAATATAGACAAAAAATGTTCAGTGGTGGTTAAGTGATGAGAGCGTCATTATATACTATTGGAAATGAAAATTGATCCTTTGAATTTTACATTAATGCACAATATATATTTAGCAAGTGTTAATTGGTGCATCATCTATGGTTTGAAATATTTGCATTTATTATTAGACGCGTTTTAGAAAGACTTACAACTAATAAAATTCTTGAAGGAGGTAAGTCAAATTCATACGTTTATAGCGGTCACTAAATTGATTTGGAAACCTTTTGACTCTCTTCATTTAATTACTTGAATATTAAACCACATAACAAAAATAGATTTTCGGTAATAATCAAAACGTATTATTTATATAATTATTATTTAATTAAATTAAATGAAGGGATATTAATTTTCCAGCCTATTGCTTTAAGAGTTGTACAAAAACTCTTATATATGGTATTTTTTAGCAATGAATTTAATGTGTCATTTATTGTGTGTGCTTAAAAAGCTTGTAAAAAAGCTTATTATATAAGAGAGTATAGATTATTACTTTGAATGGGTCTTTTCTAGCCTTTGTTTAAAACGTACATTGGAAGATTTCTTAAGCTGCACATTAATGAGATTTTTCAAACATTCCATGTTTAGGTTACAATTGTGCTAAAATAGTTTTCAATAAACATTAATGTGCCGATTCATGCATGTAGTTTATTAGATGGTGCATTAGAGTATTGTACAAATGGGTTATTTTAGGAATAATATCAATGGCGGCATTTAATTTTGGTGCTTAGATGAGTTTTAGTTTGAACGAGTCTTTGTTTTGAAACTACAATTGAAGAGAGTTAATGAGACTTTTAAAAATTTCCTTTATTAAGTTACAATTACCAGATATACTATCAAAATTATCAAAACTGCATCGTTGAGAGGAATGACCTATATCATTCCATGCTTTGTTATCCAATTTGATATATTTTGAAAATAAGCTTCAAATCCTCTTAAATACTTCACCCAAACTGTCAATATAGGTCTCTATTATATTGAAGTACCATCTGTGCAGCTTCTCCTTTTAGCTTTGTTGGCCATTTAAAATAGATTGCTTGGATAACCTGGTGGCTACTCACTAAAACCTATGCATGATCAATAAGAAACACAAGGTGGTAAAACTACAAAAACCACAAATGGTTGACAAACAATTGAAGGAATTAGTGATGGTGCCAAAAATGCTAGTGAGAGTTACTACAACAGTTAAATTAAAAGAGGAAAATAAAGCTCCTTCTCGTCACTTTTTAACATGGCATATATAGTTATACCTATTCAACCCAGTAACATATCTAATGTCAATGTATCTTGCTTTGACATCGCAACTGTTTTTTTGTCCGCAAGTCATTATTGATTCATTCAAGCACTTCATAGAATACTTAACATACGTGTATAGGCCTAGCATATCAAGTTTGTAACGCGCATGTGCCTAACTCGGTTAGCGCCACAATCACATTTTAAGAAAACTTGAACGAAACAGTTACCTGATTATTAAAGAACGCGTAACTCAATTAGTGGATCCAATCTTAGTCCCTGCAACAAAAAAACAAAAAACAAAACTCAAATAAAGATAAAAAACGAAAAACAATCTAAACAAAATAAAATAAATTCTACAAAGTAATTCAATTAAAATTTTATGAATTACTGTAAGACAGAAAATAATATAGACAAAAAATGTTCAGTGGTGGTTAAGTGATGAGAGCGTCATTATATACGATTGGAAATGAAAATTGATCCTCCGAGTTTGAATTTTACATTAATGCACAATATATATTTAGCAAGTGTTAATTGGTGCATCATCTATGGTTTGAAATATTTGCATTTATTATTAGACGCGTTTTAGAAAGACTTACAGCTAATAAAATTCTTGAAGGAGGTAAGTCAAATTCATACGTTTATAGCGGTCACTAAATTGATTTGGAAACCTTTTGACTCTCTTCATTTAATTACTTGAATATTAAACCACATAACAAAAATAGATTTTCGGTAATAATCAAAACGTATTATTTATATAATTATTATTTAATTAAATTAAATGAAGGGATATTAATTTTCCAGCCTATTGCTTTAAGAGTTGTACAAAAACTCTTATATATGGTATTTTTTAGCAATGAATTTAATGTGTCATTTATTGTGTGTGCTTAAAAAGCTTGTAAAAAAAAGCTTATTATATAAGAGAGTATAGATTATTACTTTGAATGGGTCTTTTCTAGCCTTTGTTTAAAACGTACATTGGAAGATTTCTTAAGCTGCACATTAATGAGATTTTTCAAACATTCCATGTTTAGGTTACAATTGTGCTAAAATAGTTTTCAATAAACATTAATGTGCCGATTCATGCATGTAGTTTATTAGATGGTGCATTAGAGTATTGTACAAATGGGTTATTTTAGGAATAATATCAATGGCGGCATTTAATTTTGGTGCTTATATGAGTTTTAGTTTGAATGAGTCTTTGTTTGGAAACTACAATTGAAGAGAGTTAATGAGACTTTTAAAAATTTCCTTTATTAAGTTACAATTACCAGATATACTATCAAAATTATCAAAACTGCATCGTTGAGAGGAATGACCTATATCATTCCATGCTTTGTTATCCAATTTGATATATTCTGAAAATAAGCTTCAAATCCTCTCAAATACTTCACCCAAACTGTCAATATAGGTCTCTATTATATTGAAGTACCATTTGTGCAGCTTTTCCTTTTAGCTTTGTTGGCCATTTAAAATAGATTGCTTGGATAACCTGGTGGCTACTCACTAAAACCTATGCATGATCAATAAGAAACACAAGGTGGTAAAACTACAAAAACCACAAACGGTTGACAAACAATTGAAGGAATTAGTGATGGTGCCAAAAATGCTAGTGAGAGTTACTACAATAGTTAAATTAAAAGAGGAAAATAAAGCTCCTTCTCGTCACTTTTTAACATGGCATATATAGTTATACCTATTCAACCCAGTAACGTATCTAATGTCAATGTATCTTGCTTTGACATCGCAACTGTTTTTTTGTCCGCAAGTCATTATTGATTCATTCAAGCACTTCATAGAATACTTAACATATGTGCATAGGCCTAGCATATCAAGTTTGTAACACGCACGTGCCTAACTCGGTTAGCGCCACAATCACATTTTAAGAAAACATGAACGAAACAGTTACCTGATTATTGAAGAACGCGTAACTCAATTAGTAGATCCAATCTTAGTCCCTGCAACAAAAAAACAAAAAACAAAACTCAAATAAAGATAAAAAACAAAAAACAATCTAAACAAAATAAAATAAATTCTACAAAGTAATTCAATTAAAATTTTATGAAGTACTTTAAGACAGAAAATAATATAGACAAAAAATGTTCAGTGGTGGTTAAGTGATGAGAGCGTCATTATATACGATTGGAAATGAAAATTGATCCTCCGAGTTTGAATTTTACATTAATGCACAATATATATTTAGCAAGTGTTAATTGGTGCATCATCTATGGTTTGAAATATTTGCATTTATTATTAGACGCGTTTTAGAAAGACTTACAGCTAATAAAATTCTTGAAGGAGGTAAGTCAAATTCATACATTTATAGCTGTCACTAAATTGATTTGGAAACCTTTTGACTCTCTTCATTTAATTACTTGAATATTAAACCACATAACAAAAGTAGATTTTTGTGTTTGACTTTTTTTGGTTTATAATTAGGTAAAATTAGTTCCTTGATTTATAGACAAAGAAAAATCTTTTAATTGTTTTTCTTGATTTAGTTTCTATGAATACCAACCCAAATTCGTGTATAAAAAGTCTATGAATACAAACAAACACAAAAATATAAGAAAACCCTAATGCACAATATATATTTAGCAAGTGTTGATTGGTGCATCATCTATGGTTTGAAATATTTGCATTTATTATTAGACGCGTTTTAGAAAGACTTACAGCTAATAAAATTCTTGAAGGAGGTAAGTCAAATTCATACGTTTATAGCGGTCACTAAATTGATTTGGAAACCTTTTGACTCTCTTCATTTAATTACTTGAATATTAAACCACATAACAAAAATAGATTTTCGGTAATAATCAAAACGTATTATTTATATAATTATTATTTAATTAAATTAAATGAAGGGATATTAATTTTCCAGCCTATTGCTTTAAGAGTTGTACAAAAACTCTTATATATGGTATTTTTTAGCAATGAATTTAATGTGTCATTTATTATGTGTGCTTAAAAAGCTTGTAAAAAAAGCTTATTATATAAGAGAGTATAGATTATTACTTTGAATGGGTCTTTTCTAGCCTTTGTTTAAAACGTACATTGGAAGATTTCTTAAGCTGCACATTAATGAGATTTTTCAAACATTCCATGTTTAGGTTACAATTGTGCTAAAATAGTTTTCAATAAACATTAATGTGCCGATTCATGCATGTAGTTTATTAGATGGTGCATTAGAGTATAGTACAAATGGGTTATTTTAGGAATAATATCAATGGCGGCATTTAATTATGGTGCTTATATGAGTTTTAGTTTGAATGAGTCTTTGTGTTGAAACTACAATTGAAGAGAGTTAATGAGACTTTTAAATATTTCCTTTATTAAGTTACAATTACCAGATATACTATCAAAATTATCAAAACTACATCGTTGAGAGGAATGACCTATATCATTCCATGCTTTGTTATCCAATTTGATATATTCTGAAAATAAGCTTCAAATCCTCTCAAATACTTCACCCAAACTGTCTATATAGGTCTCTATTATATTGAAGTACCATCTGTGCAGCTTCTCCTTTTAGATTTGTTGGCCATTAAAAATAGATTTCTTGGATAACCTGGTGGCTACTCAGTAAAACCTATGCATGATCAATAAGAAACACAAGGTGGTAAAACTACAAAAACCACAAACGGTTGACAAACAATTGAAGGAATTAGTGATGGTGCCAAAAATGCTTGTGAGAGTTACTACAACAGTTAAATTAAAAGAGGAAAATAAAGCTACTTCTCGTCACTTTTTAACATGGCATATATAGTTATACCTATTAAACCCAGTAACATATCTAATGTCAATGTATCTTGCTTTGACATCGCAAATGTTTTTTTGTCCGCAAGTCATTATTGATTCATTCAAGCACTTCATAGAATACTAAACATATGTGTATAGGCCTAGCATATCAAGTTTGTAACGCGCACGTGCCTAACTCGGTTAGCGCTACAATCACATTTTAAGAAAACTTGAACAAAACAGTTACTTGATTATTGAAGAACGCGTAACTTAATTAGTAGATCCAATCTTAGTCCCTGCAACAAAAAAAACAAAAAACAAAACTTAAATAAAGATAAAAAACGAAAAACAATCTAAACAAAATAAAATAAATTCTACAAAGTAATTCAATTAAAATTTTATGAAGTACTTTAAGACAAAAAATAATATAGACAAAAAATGTTCAGTGGTGGTTAAGTGATGAGAGTGTCATTATATACGATTGGAAATGAAAATTGATCCTCCGAGTTTGAATTTTACATTAATGCACAATATATATTTAGCAAGTGTTAATTGGTGCATCATCTATGGTTTGAAATATTTGCATTTATTATTAGACGCGTTTTAGAAATACTTACAGCTAATAAAATTCTTGAAGGATGTAAGTCAAATTTATACGTTTATAGCGGTAACTAAATTGATTTGGAAACCTTTTGACTCTCTTCATTTAATTACTTGAATATTAAACCACATAACAAAAATAGATTTTCGGTAATAATCAAAACGTATTATTTATATAATTATTATTTAATTAAATTAAATGAAGGGATATTAATTTTCCAGCCTATTGCTTTAAGAGTTGTACAAAAACTCTTATATATGGTATTTTTTAGCAATGAATTTAATGTGTCATTTATTGTGTGTGCTTAAAAAGCTTGTAAAAAAAGCTTATTATATAAGAGAGTATAGATTATTACTTTGAATGGGTCTTTTCTAGCCTTTGTTTAAAACGTACATTGGAAGATTTCTTAAGCTGCACATTAATGAGATTTTTCAAACATTCCATGTTTAGGTTACAATTGTGCTAAAATAGTTTTCAATAAACATTAATGTGCCGATTCATGCATGTAGTTTATTAGATGGTGCATTAGAGTATTGTACAAATGGGTTATTTTAGGAATAATATCAATGGCGGCATTTAATTTTGGTGCTTAGATGAGTTTTAGTTTGAACGAGTCTTTGTTTTGAAACTACAATTGAAGAGAGTTAATGAGACTTTTAAAAATTTCCTTTATTAAGTTACAATTACCAGATATACTATCAAAATTATCAAAACTGCATCGTTGAGAGGAATGACCTATATCATTCCATGCTTTGTTATCCAATTTGATATATTCTGAAAATAAGCTTCAAATCCTCTCAAATACTTCACCCAAACTGTCAATATAGGTCTCTATTATATTGAAGTACCATCTGTGCAGCTTCTCCTTTTAGCTTTGTTGGCCATTTAAAATAGATTGCTTGGATAACCTGGTGGCTACTCACTAAAACCTATGCATGATCAATAAGAAACACAAGGTGGTAAAACTACAAAAACCACAAACGGTTGACAAACAATTGAAGGAATTAGTGATGGTGCCAAAAATGCTAGTGAGAGTTACTACAACAGTTAAATTAAAAGAGGAAAATAAAGCTTCTTCTCGTCACTTTTTAACATGGCATAGTTATAGCTATTCAACCCAGTAACATATCTAATGTCAATATATCTTGCTTTGACATCGCAACTGTTTTTTTGTCCGCAAGTCATTATTGATTCATTCAAGCACTTCATAGAATACTTAACATATGTGTATAGGCCTAGCATATCAAGTTTGTAACGCGCACGTGCCTAACTCGGTTAGCGCCACAATCACATTTTAAGAAAACTTGAACGAAACAGTTACCTGATTATTGAAGAACGTGTAACTCAATTAGTGGATCCAATCTTAGTCCCTGCAACAAAAAAACAAAAAACAAAACTCAATTATAGATAAAAAACGAAAAACAATCTAAACAAAATAAAATAAATTCTACAAAGTAATTCAATTAAAATTTTATGA
>BQNB010022633.1:0-62777 GCA_026074375.1 Tanacetum coccineum | reverse complement strand
GAAACACAAGAAGAAGAAGCTGAGACTTAGCTCTTAGTATAAATAGGAGGCTATGTGAGCCGATTTTAAAAAGTAGTGTAGAAGTTTTTATCTTTCTTTAAATTAAGTCTCTTTTATGTTTCTTTCAGCTTATTTACAGCTATTTGCAAGATCCTTGTACCTTTTTTATCAATTAATGAAGCATTGAAGTTTTTAAGAATTTATACCCGTTTTAAGTTGTTACTGTTCAAGTGCTTAAAATTACCTTCTTATGTATTAAAAAAGCTCTCTAAACAGCTTATTGATAAGCTATACTCATTTAACAAGTTAATAAGCTAAGAAAAAAAATTGGACTTATACTTGAAATTTCACTCAATTTACCACAGCTTATTGAATTGGATGATAAGCCAAATTTGGAAGGGCTTATGGACATTACCAGCTTATTTTCAATAAGCTGGAGCTTGTAGATTAAGCTTTTGACAGCTTATTTGCCCTTGTTTAGAGCAAAGGGCCTTGTAAGTTCTCTTTTTCCATTTTTAAGTCATTTTTGGCATTAGCTTATTCTCAGCTTATTTCAGTGCTTAATTCTTGTTGATTTCTGCTTATTTATGCATTTTGAGCTTATTTGGCTTACTGTTTGCAAGTTTCCTAGCTTAATTCACCTTTTAAAGTGTTAAAAGCCATTTGACAGAATTTAAAGGGGTGTTTGGCATAAGCCTTAAAACGGGTCAAAATGGCTTTGGCATGGGTTGGGGTCATTTAGTTAGGTTTAGCTTAAGTTCTTAAGCTTAATAGAAGCTGTTTTAAAAGTTTTTAAGTTTGAAAATTGATTTTTAAAAGTTTTCTAAGTCATTTTTAAACTGTGGTGTTTTCAAAGAGCTTCAAGTGCTTATTTAAGATAAGCTCTTGGATCTTAAGCTTGAGTGTCTTAAAGTGAGTCTTTTGTGTGTTAAATACAAGCTGCCCAAACCTCTTTGTCTTTTGACTTGGTAAGTCAAAACCACTCAAGATTTTTTAAGTGGCAGTTTTTAAAAAGCAAAGACCCTTTTTCACCATCAAAAATCAGCAAGTAAAAATGATTTTTAAAAGTCAAAATTTGGTGCATAAGTCCATAAGCTAGGGTACTAAATCTGTTTTAGCTTAATTTTTTGTTTAGAGCTTATTTGACAGCTTTTTAAAAGCTGTCAAATAAGCCCTTGAGTCTAGCTTAAAATCTCCCCTGGTGCAAAGGGGAGACTTTAAGCTCTCATTGCTTAGCTTTTAAGTCCACTTAAGCCCAATCTCTTGGCTTATTTCAAGAGCTTATTAGCTCTTGTATAAGCCTTCTAAGTTTCAGATCTTAGTGAGCTTATTTGATGGCTTATTTTTAAGCCCAAACTTGGCTTTTGACTGTTTTTGCATGACTTAGGTCTAGGGACTGCTTATTTTTCTTCTTGGCTTATTCAGCTTATTTTGTAAGCTCAATTGTGTCCCTTTCAGCTTATTCTGTTTGTATGATAAGCTGTGTTAAGCTTATTACCATTTCCTTGTGCTTAATGAGCTTTTTAAGCCCATATTTACACCAACAGTACTAACCTCCAAGTTAGTACTGTTGTGGGTTTTAAGCCACTTCTTGGCTTATTGAGCTCGCCCCATTGCTTATATTTGATCCCTTTTTGCTTATTAAGGTGGAGTAGTTAGTTGTAGGAGCTTATTTGCCATTTTCATAGCTTACTTTGTGTTGAAAATAGAAGCTTTTAGCTTTTAAGCTTGTCTTAGTTTCTGTCCACTTAAGCCTTTTTAACAGCTTATTTAGTTTTAGCTCTTAACCTTTTATTGCTTATTTAGTATAGTTTAGGCCTCCCCTTAGCTTATTTAGTTCTAAGCTTTGCTTATTTGTCCAAAAGTCCAAATGTCTTAGCCTTTCATAGCTTTAAGCCAATCTTTAAGCATTCTGTCAACTTTAAGCTTATTTTTAAGCTTATTGACAGCTTTTCGTAAAAAGTTGTAGTTGACAAAGTTGTTAAGCCCCACGAGCTTAACAACTTTGCTTCTTTGAGTTTTCGAAAAAAAAGGGGAAAGACAAGAGGTCCGGGTGAGCAAGACTCGAACCCGAGACCTCTCGATACAGTCCCCTTTTGTATACACTCTCACCGCTGCGCCCTTGGGTCTTTTTCGTTAAAGACTCAAGGGCTTGCATATTTAAGGGTGTTTTGGCTTTTAAGCTTATAAGCTGTAACAGCTTATTTACGGGCTTATTTTTAAGCCAATTTTGCTTTTTCTATTTTTCGTAGGATTTACATAGTGTAAAGTATTTTTAGTAAATTTTTCAGAATTTTTCGAAGTCATTTAATATTTTTTATGATTTAATTTCGTTAAAAGTTTAAAAAATTTATAAAAAATACAAAAATTATCAAAAAAATATTTTTCTTTTTTAGAAAATTTTATTTTGTCATATAGTTTGTAGGAAAAATTTAAAAGTTTTCGTAAAGTCATTTTTACAACTTTTTGTTTTTTAAAGAGCGGTCCGGGTGCGGTTTTTTGTCTTGACTCGTTTTTGGGTCAAACGAACTCCGTTTTCGGTCTAGTCTTTTTCATTCTTCGTTATTTGTTCCCTAGAGTAGTTTAGAAGCAAAAATTTCTTCGTAGGGATAATTTTAAAGATTTTAGGTTTTTCCCCCTTTGTTCGGGATTCGTGCTCTCGTTTTCTAGCTTATTTTCATAATTTTTAGGATTTTCTTAAACGTTTTTGTTTATTATTGTTTAATTTAACTTCCTGCACTCTCAAATCATTTCTCTCCTTCCAACTCAAATCTTCCGACTGTATCGATTTTCCAGTACAGCCTCGTTGGGGATAAACGACCCGGGAACACTCTATACTACTTCTCGGTATTATTGATCTTGTTGATTTTTAGACTTATATATATTTTATATTTTATTATATATATATATAAATATATATAAATATATATATAATTATTAATATATATAATATAATATATATATAATATATTAATAAATATATATATAGGTGGTGAATCCCACCGCGGGAATACGTTTACAAAAATCATTTATTTAGTTTTTTAATAATTCAGTGATTTAATAAATAAATTTTTTAATAAAACCTTTCCCAAGCTACAAGTCGCCCGGGATAGTGTTTAACAAAAAATTATAAAGTTTTATTAACATATTAAAAACTGTATAATTTTTTAATAAACACTTTCCCGGGCGACATGTCGTCCGAGAAAGGTTTAATTAATTTTTTTTTACAGTTTTATCAAAAAATTATAAAGTTTTATAAACATATTAAAAACTGTAAAAAAATTTAATAAACACTTTCCCGGGCGACATGTCGCCCGGGAAAGACTTAAATAAAAAAATTTTACAGTTTTTAATAATTAATATTTAAAAAATATATTTATACACTTATATTTTTTATAAATAAAATTTATATAAATAATAATTTTAAACAAAAATTATATAGTATTTATAATTATCTTTATAAAATATATAATTATTATTTATAACTATTTATTATAAAAAAATTTAAGTATGCGCATATCTCACACGCGCATGCCAACGGATGTGTCGATATAGTATCGTTGTACATTAAATGTTCAACGGATGAGTCAATATGTTATCGTTGTACATTAGATGTCCAACGGGTGAGTCGATATGCTATCGTTACACATTAGATGTTCAACGGATGAGTCGATATGTTATCGTTGTACATTAGATGTTCAACGGATGAGTCGATATGTTATCGTTGTACATTAGATGTCCAACGGATGAGTCGATATGCTATCGTTACACATTAGATGTTTATCGTTGCACGTTAGATGTCCAACGGATGAGTCGATATGTTATCGTTGTACATTAGATGTTTAACGGATGAGTCGATATGTTATCGTTGTACATTAGATGTTCAACGGATGAGTCGATATGTTATCGTTGTACATTAGATGTTCAACGGATGAGTCGATATGTTATCGTTGTACATTAGATGTTCAACGGATGAGTCGATATGTTATCGTTGTACATTAGATGTTCAACGAATGAGTCGATATGTTATCGTTGTACATTAGATGTTCAACGGATGAGTCGATATGTTATCGTTGTACATTAGATGTTCAACGGATGAGTCGATATGTTATCGTTGTACATTAGATGTCCAACGGATGAGTCGATATGCTATCGTTACACATTAGATGTTCAACGGATGAGTCGATATGTTATCGTTGCACGTTAGATGTCCAACGGATGAGTCGATATGTTATCGTTGTACATTAGATGTTCAACGGATGAGTCGATATGTTATCGTTGTACATTAGATGTTCAACGGATGAGTCGATATGTTATCGTTGTACATTAGATGTTCAACGGATGAGTCGATATGTTATCGTTGTACATTAGATGTTCAACGGATGAGTTGATATGTTATCGTTGTACATTAGATGTTCAACGGATGAGTCGATATGTTATCGTTGTACATTAGATGTTCAACGGATGTGTCGATATGTTATCGTTGTACATTAGATGTCCAACGGATGTGTCGATATGTTATTGTTGTACATTAGATGTTCAACGGATGAGTCGATATGCTATCGTTACACATTAGATGTTCAACGGATGAGTCGATATGTTATCGTTGCACGTTAGATGTCCAACGGATGAGTCGATATGTTATCGTTGTACATTAGATGTTCAACGGATGAGTCGATATGTTATCGTTGTACATTAGATGTTCAACGGATGAGTCGATATGTTATCGTTGTACATTAGATGTGCAACGGATGAGTCGATATGCTATCGTTACACATTAGATGTTCAACGGATGTGTCGATATGTTATCGTTGTACATTAGATGTCCAACGGATGTGTCGATATGTTATCGTTGTACATTAGATGTTTAACGGATGAGTCGATATGCTATCGTTACACATTAGATGTTCAACGGATGAGTCGATATGTTATCGTTGCACGTTAGATGTTCAACGGATGAGTCGATATGTTATCGTTGCACGTTAGATGTCCAACGGATGAGTCGATATGTTATCGTTGTACATTAGATGTTCAACGGATGAGTCGATATGTTATCGTTGTACATTAGATGTCCAACGGATGAGTCGATATGTTATCGTTGTACATTAGATGTTTAACGGATGAGTCGATATGTTATCGTTGCACGTTAGATGTCCAACGGATGAGTCGATATGTTATCGTTGTACATTAGATGTTCAATGAATGAGTCGATATGTTATCGTTCCTGTAGACCTATACTCTCGCCAAAAACTCCCGCCAAAAACATCCCTACAAATACTCCCGCCAAATACTCCCTCCAAAAACCTATTTTTTCCCATAAAAGCAGATGTTATCCTCACAATTACTAACAGATCACACACATTCTTACCATCACAATCATAAACATATCACACTGTTTTTATGGTGAAGATGGTGTCATATGAAGCTTTTGCGTGTCGTTGTGGAGCCAGAGATGTAGTTCTACGAGAATCGTATAAACCTAACACCCATGGTAAACTATACTATGCATGTCCACGATCAAAGGTGAACAATCACATGCTTTTTTTGTGTAATATATAAATAATGTGGTTAGTTGTTAAAACTTATTATCTTTACTCTTTAACAGCCTCTCGAAAACACTTTCGGATGTAAATTTTTTTTTTGGAAAAAGGAACGAGTTCGTCTACTGGTTGGTTCTCCTGGAGCTTCAACGACTCCAATTTATTCTCCAGGATCCTCATCGACTCCAATTTATTCTCCAGGATCTTCAACATCTCCACGCTATTCTCGAGGAGCTTCAACACCTCAAACCTATTCTCCGGGAACTTCAAGAAATGCACATTGCTCAAACTGCAAGCACTTGCTTGATAAGATAACGGTACTCGAGGCAACGGTGGATATGTATATGCATCCGGAACAACACACAGTTAATTCAGCCGCACTATTTCACGAAGTTTACAATAACATGAGAAAACTTGATTTGGAGTAGTTTGTTATTTGGAATGTAATTCGTATGCTTTAAGCGTCTGTTTGTAAGTCGTTTGTGTTACTAGAAGTGGTATGTATAATATTTAACTAAATGAATCTTTATTTTTGTGCATCTTGAAAAAGTATACAGTATATCATGTTCAACTATGAAAGGGTAGTGCATATCCTGACCGAACCGAGAAAATACGGTATATCAGCATACAAAATACACACTATATTTTTTGTTAGAGTATACAGCATATCGGACCAAAACGAACCTAGAAAACGTAGTGTTTTTATATAAGCATTTATATATTTTAAATAATAATTATATATTTTATAAGTATCTTTTTAAATATATAATTATAAAATATATTTTATAAATAATAATAATAATTTTAAAGGCAAAATTAATTTTTTTTGATAAAATACATCATCCCCGGGAAACCTGAGTGGGAAAAATGGCCGCCACGATTTTCGTTGATTTTTTATTTCTAAAATTTTAATAAAACATTTTCCCGGGCGACATGTCGCCCGGGAAACATGCCATTAAGAAATTATGCAGTTTTATAAACATTGAAAACTGTATAAATTTTAATAAAATGTTTCCCGGGCGACATGTCGCCCGGGAAAGGTTTTACCAAAAACCATTATACACTAACACACGTTAATTAACACTAATCACAACATTTAAACGTGAAAACACTATCTCGGGTGACATGTCGCCCGGGAAAATGGAGCGGGCAAATTACCGCCAGGATTTTTGTTGATTTTTTTGTCAAATTTAAACCAAGTTATCCCGGGCGACATGTCGCCCGGGAAACTCTCCTCGGACTTTGACAAAAAAGTCTATCTTGGTGCCACGTCGGACGGATTTTTGTCGTTTAGCGACTTTTCCCTGTCGTCCGGGAAAAGTTCGTCGCCCGTTCTAGTTTTTCTTGTAGTGATAGTTATGACAAAGTAATTACAATTATAAGAAAAAAAGACGTAACGGAGTAAAACTAAAAAAACTTTAGCTAATTACGACCCCTAACTTTAGCTGCGGGACTGTTAGACCAAGTCTTTAGCAGAATATAAATGTTAACACTTGTAGCGGTTCAGTAAATGCAATTTTAGGCATGCTTTCATACTATGGTTAGCTAGTCATCGAGATCGACTTGACAAAAACTCAAGACAAGCTTTGCTCTCGAGACCCTCATGCAAAATTTGCATGTACATGTAACACAAAGAGAGAAGTCATGGTTTGACATAGTGGAAAAAACATGACATTAAAAGACAACCGATATGATGTCTATAATTTAATTTAAAACCGTTATCATACGATCGAAACAAGTTATATTAGCTAGTCGTATTTGATAAATATATCGAAATTGCATACTCTAGTCTTCTAAGTGATGAGCATTATCCAACGTACTCTACCATGAAGCCGGGTTCGACTAAAACTGACCTAAAGACATGCTCATTCATTTTACACAAAGCACAACCATGTTTTCTTGCCTTTAATTTCCGCAGTGATACAATGTATATCTTTAATTTTTGTTACTTATCTGTATTAATTTTGTTCGATATTAATTTTGTATTTATTACATATTTTATATTGGATTGGTTTTTGCATTTATGTAGTTTAATTGTTTTGTGTATTTGCTTTGATGATTTGTGTTTTTAACATATTTGCCAAAAGTAAACAAAAATACCAATAAACAGTATAAAAAACTAAGGGTATGCTTGGTTGGAGGTATTTACTGTAATGCAATGAAGTATTACCAAAAACAAGTAATTAGTCATTACTCTATTAATTGGGGGTTATGGTATTCATTACTCATATAACCATCAACTCTTCTTTTTTATTTTCAAAAATTATTTTTATTCCAGCAAATCATGTAACCACCAACTCATGCTATTTTTATTTCACAAAAGATAATTTTGTTCCAGCAACTATAACCAAGCACAATCAATTACTTATGAAATGCTCATTGTATTTCTTAGTATTTCTATTACCTTTCCTACTTCTATTCCTCTATTTGAACCAAGAACCCTCTAAATATCATATAAAATATAAAAAATTTATTAAATTTTCTAAAAAAATTTATAAGGTTTCACACGAAATTTTCCAAAAAAAAAAATTCAGTGGGAAGATTTGTGGGAAGGTGTGAAATCTTATGAGAAATCTTTGTCGAAAATCAGTGGTAAATTAACCTACAGATTACACACAACAATATCTGTGAGAAATAGTCAACGGTCAGTGAGAAAATATTTACCAACAAGGGTTTTACCATCGGAATAATTCCGTGTGAAATCTGTGGTAAAGGGCCCTTACCCACGAGGTTTCCCACGGATTTTACTGTGGGAAAAACCAGTTTGTGTAGTAACAACTGTTGTACAAAACATGTTAAATCATTTTCGCTAAATATATTGAAATGACATATACACTATATGATCCACAAAATTGTAAATGATGAGCATTAACTAACTCAACAACTAAGCCATGTTACACAAAAGGTAACTTAAAGACATATTCATTTAACACAAATCACTGGGAGTTGCGGTAGAACGTTTGAGAAATTTAATTATCTACCGTTGGATTGGCTTGTCCATGTGTTTTGCGTTTTTAATCTACAGTATGAAACAATGTAATGTAAGTAAGTTGTTTTTATTATAAGACGCGTTTTTGTTGTAAGACACAGTTCATGTGTTATGACTCAAAAACTGGTACAGACGATATATGTGTAATTATTCATTCAAATATCTTAAAAACGACGATTTACATTAAACTCTAGAGTCTAGACAAAGTCACTTTTCTTATAACAAAAAGCTAAAAGGCAAAAATGTTAAATAACTGTACATTAGCTCATGGATTTGAAATTAATGATTAATGCTAAATTGAAGGATACTACGAGATTTTCTAATTTGTTTTGAAGAGTATTGTCAATAAATTAAGGCGTCGTTTGGTTCGTGGATTTGAAATTCCAGAATTTTAAATTTTATAAAATTTAAATTCTTTGAGAATTATAAATTATCCATATAACAAGTGTGAGATCCTATTCTTAGTTGTTAAAACTCTAGAGTCTAGAGTCTACCCATTAAAACTCTAGAGTCTAGAGTCTAGAGTGTGAGATCCCATTAAATTATCCATATAACAAGTGTGAGATCCTATTATAAATTATCCATATAACAAATTGTATCGGGTCTAAATGCATTAAAACTCTAGAGTCTACCCATTAATAGGCCCACAACTTCACAAGTGTGAGATCCGGCCCATTACTGTGTGGAAAACTATCCATATAACAAGATTTATGAATCTATAATAATATGTGCTAAAAATAGGCAATTTGATTTACTTATGAAAATAAATAGCATCTAAATGGCATGGTAGAAAAGCGAATAGTTACTGCAATACGTGATTAAAAAAATGAAGTAACAAAAAAACTTTAAGTTGTGTTCCTATTCTTAGTTGTTAGTTGAAGTAAGTATAAGACAAGTAAATAGCCAATAGTTTTAATGAGGGATGACGAAGTCAAATGGCTATTATCATTTTCTTTTCAAGTACGAAGACTTGATCACATGACCTTTTGTTACTTTTACTTTTAATATCATTTAACTTTTTTTTTGTTTCGACGTCCTCATCACAAATCCGGCATCTCATATGTTTTAATATCATGTAGCTGATAGTTTTAATGCATTTAGACCCGATACAATTTCATACCAATGTTTGCAAAACAAACCAAATCAAGAGCTCCAACAGGGGAGGTCATAGCCTGGGACCAAAATGTAACCAAAAACATAATTCCTCACAAGTTTACTCATCCCACCGATGTGGGATACAAAATAAACATAATTCCTCTTTAAGCATGGTACCGAATGCCTAACTTTGAAACGCAATATCTCCATTTTGGACACATAAAAGTTCACTGCGAAGCTCTCTATAAGGAGAACACGAACTTGCAACCTATTAATTATATATATATGATACATACATATAGAAAACTTTAATGGCCTACGATTGCATTATCCTAAAACAAACAATAAGTTTGTGGTTTTATAAGAATAAAAACATGATGGCCCAAGAAATGACTTCTTTTGATGTTTAGAATGTGTACTTACTAACGGCCATGAACATTCAATGTTTAAATCATGAACAAATGTATTAGTTTTGGAGCAGACCTTTATACGTATTACCTATATCAACTGAAGCTGAAGCTGATAATTAAATTATAAAATCTTTAGACTCAGTATCATTGCATATGTATTGTTGCAACATTGCATTGCAAGTTTCTCACATAAAAAGAAATGATTTATATCCATGATTTTGTAGGTTTAAAAGTACGTGCTATGTTGTGACAAAGATGATAAGTACAGAAACACAAGAAGTCGTTTATAGATTATAATTGTGCTTTTATTTGTTATTCTCTTTTTCCACTAGTAGATTTTCTTACGTATTTTTTAAACATAAGTATTGATCATTCTATTACTTTATTTAAATTTTTAACAATTCTTAAAGCTAGCCGCCCATCAAGCAAGCCTTAAGGCTAATACATAATAATATAAGAGCATAGGCCTGAAGGAAAAGTTTGATGATAAAAAGATTCTAGTTAAATTATATTAAATCCATAAGGTCAAGTGTACTGGTTTGGCAAAAGAAGAATAAAAAAGCATATACAAACTGCATTTTGGTACTTTATGTCTCATTCTTCTTCTTTTCATTTGTGTTGTTTCAGCATTTATTGTTTGAAATTGCAACACTTGTTAAATGCATTGAAGATACTCACAACTAGGGGTGTTATCGAGCGACGGGAAACCGGTCTTATCGGGTCGGGTTTTGATTTTTTAACTTCGCCCATTTTTTTTAAACTCACCCGCAACCCGACCCGATAAGGAATCGGGTTATCGTGTCCGGGTGGTAATCGGGTCGGTGATTCGGGTTATCAGGTGATACTAGAAATGAGATTTTTTGTTTGCCTTTTATCATTAAATTACCTGAAGGATACACAGCCAATGCAAAGTTGAAAGCACGATTAGCATGCGAGAAGAATGTTGTTAGTGCTACTGCTAATTAAGTCAATACAAGTTGCCAATTTCGCATGATGTACGTGCACTTAGTTATGGTATGTAAATCGTATATGGAATTTTGGTTACCTACACAATATTACATTAAGTCATTTCACTAGCATGCTACGGAGTACTACGTAATTTTAGTTTGTGTAGGCGTGTATATATTTTAGACGATACCTCTAAGACGAAAATATACATAGATGAAACTAAGACAAAAAGTTAAGGTTGATAACAAAATTAACACATGAAGGCTACAAATAAGAATCGTTAGATAACCAACTTGTAATGTACTGTACTTATTATTGCTTCAATTTGTAATGTACCAGGATCAACAAAACTTTGTTGTTGGGACACTCTGTAAACTGAAGATGGAAATGTAGATATTACTAGTAGGGGTGGTGTTACTGAGATAACTATTAATTAGATGTTCTTAAAACTAATTTTAGTGAATTGCAGACTCGTCATTGCTATCAGTAGTTTATCAAAATAGCACAAAAATTATAACTTCAAAAATAAAATATTGATTTTCGGGTCTTATCGGGTTGACCCGACAACATTAATCATCTAACCCGAACCCGACCCGATAACATTATCGGATTATCGGGTTCGGGTCAAATCAACCCAACAAGATTTTTAAACCCGATTTAACCCTACCCGATAAGCCTTATCGGTTCGGGTTGGGTCAACCCGCCCCTATTGACACCCCTACTCACAACACAAACGTATTTTTGTTTGCTTAAACAATTTCTTGAATTTATTGCTCTACAAAGAAATAAAAAAGGGGCAAATAATTAAATAATAAAAAAGCCTAAAACTAGGAAATGTGAAAAATAAAAATACTTATATGTATAACAAGTGGTCAGAGCACTAGCAAGAAAAGTGAAATGCCTAGAATTGAACTTGAGCCCTCCCACTTTCCATGATAAAACTTGACGTCCAACCCCACAATACATGATTCATATGACTTTATTAATAGTTAACATGTACAAGATTTCGGGAAGTGGTGAGGAAAATACACTTAAACTAGATGCGTACGTTTGTATCTGTTTTTCACTTCTTTATATTTTAAGCTCATATGTAACTTTCAAATCTGATCTTTCATTTCAAAAGTATTATCAGGGTGTTTAAAAATCCCGAAAAACTGAGTTGAACCGCTTAATCCGAAATGCAAGTAAAGTGTAGCCCAAAACTGCCCATGATAAACCCATAAGTGTAAGCCCGTACCCGATAAAGAGTTAAATTACTATCAACATACTGCATAGAATGAGCTATTTTTTTTGGCTTCGTGGGGTGAGAATGTGGACTCATTTCAATGCTTCCAAAGGGTCAACGTGATTTGTTGGACCATGGCCTCAAGCAATGTCTTGTAGGAGGAAACTGGAAAAAGATTGCACAATCCGAGAAAATGTTTACATCATTGGTGCAAGAGAGGTTAATGTTTGCATTTGTGCACTTAGAGCATCAGGTATCATAACTTGGCAACACCAAGTTTTTGCTGCCACGTCAGCGTCACATCAGCATAACACCAACACCAACACCACTACCCTAATCATAACACCAAATAAAACACTCCGACTCTTTATTATATAAACCTCCCCTAAACAATTATTTCATTCTTTTAACAAACTAACAACCCAATTTCATTCATAAATTCAAAATATACAATATAATACAAAAAAACACACATTAAAAAAAATACCCGAAATTAAAAAAAAAAAAAAATACGCCCCGGCTTCTAATCTTCTTCGATGTTTCTTCAACTTCGCGCCAAAATATGGTTTCATAAGTTTTGTTGGAGACTAATATATCGTATCTTTGTCTCTTAATTCTTTTGCTTTACTACGTGGGTTTTGACATACTAACGATCGAATCCACACTGTTTTGCAGTGAACTTAGCAGGATTAGAATACAACATGTTCCAGTCAACAACCGAACTATTTTGATCTTCCAAAATCATGTTATGCATTATGATACCAAGCAACCATGATTCTACGTAATGTGTTGACTTCGAATGCACAGGCCGGTTGATGAATAAGTCCCAACGTCCTTGGAACACCTGAAAGCACGTTCGACATCTTTTCGGTGCCACTTTCTTGACGCTGTTTAAAGTACGTATGCTTCGGATCAGTTGCAACCGTGAATGATTTGATGAAACATGCCCACTCCGGGTAAATTTCATCAGCCAAGTAATACCCATTACGATACTGAACTCCGTTTACCCAACTACGTAACCACAGGGGCTAATTCATCTAATAGTCGTCGATAAACATAAGAATACTTAAAATACATTAATATCGTTATTCGCGACACGCCATCTACCCAACCCATAAAACGACATATGCCAAATCCACAACCTTGCGAAGCTACAGCTTCAAGCATTATAGTAGGGTATATTTTATCCACCGCCTAACCGTATTAACCTTGCCCATGACACTTGGACAATTTTTCATCCCAGTGCATACAATCACTACTTCCAAGCATTCCCCAGGAAAAAAACCCAATGAACATTGTTATGCTTTTTGTTGTATTTACAACGCTTCAAAGTGTAGGTATTCTTAAATACTTCGGCATATACAATTCTATGATGCACATATTAAAGAAAAATAGAGCATCTCGTGCAGTATGCTCACTCATTTGCAAATATTCATCAAACGCGTCGGGTGTGCTGCCGTATGCCATTTGGCGTATGGCAGCTGTGCACTTCATAAGAGCACTAATACTCATTCGACCCGTACAATCAAGTCGAGATTTGAAGAAATGAAAATGTTGTGGGAGAGGATCGGCCGTATAACTTGAAATGCCATTGACAATTTTTAGAAAAAGTTTACGGCTCATACGAAATCTTCTCCGAAAATAGTATAACGGATACTTACAATGATCATCAAAATAATCAGCACGTAGACGTCTTTCGGCATCTTCACGGTCACGGAAGATCGGTGTACGGGTCAATCGTGGTTGAGCTTCTGTTGTATTAGCCAGTTCGTGATACTCGACAGCTTTTTTGTAAATAGAATGCGTCGTTTCCTCATCGGATAACAAAAACGGTTCGATTTTTATTCATTTGTGAAATAGTATTGTGTGTTTTTTGTTGTAAATGTATGTTTTTTTTTGTGAGAAAATAATATAGAGGTATTGAAGTATTTATAATGAGTTGTGTGAGGGGGGTAAAATGAAATATTTTTTTTAAAAATATAGCCGTTAGGGGCTGTTTTGTAATTTTTTTTTTTTAATAAAACTAGCCGTTAGGGGGTGTTTGGTAACTTTTTAAAAATAAGGGGGAAAATTAAAACTAGTATATAGCCGTTTAGGGGGCGTAAATGATTTTTTTTTTTTTTAAATCAACCCCAACGCGCGTTGGCCGGCCAACGCCGGACCCAACGCCGTTGGGAAACGCCGCCTAGCGGTGTAGTAACGCCGGCCAACGCCGTTGCCGGCGTTACTACACCGAGGCCTCTTAGGGGTGGGGGTTGTCAGTACGTCAACCTCAACCCGATTAGGCTTATCGGGTCGGGTTAAATCGAGTTAAAAATCTACTTCGGGTTGTTTTGACCCGAACCCGATAACTCGATGGTGTTATTGAGTCAGGTTCGGGTTACATAATTAGTGTTATCGGGTCAATCCGATAAGACCCGAAAATCAAATTAATATTTATATGTAAAATAACATAAAAATTGCAACAAGATGCTCTTTTATCAGCAACATAATCATCTTGTTTTGAGCCATAAATAAGTTAGAAATAAAAGTTCTCCGATTCTTTTTATTTAATTGCACAGAAGAGGCCATTATTCCCATAGCTCAGTACCATTATTTATACTCATACTCGTTGAGTATAATTTATATCAATATTTCCATGGCTCAGCTCCAATATTTCCATGGCTCAGCTCCAATATTTTCATGGCTCTTTTATTTGAGTACTATGAAACTTTTAACGTCGAATTTATAAAAACGCACAAGCAAGGATCTAGAAGAAAAATTACAAAGACTTCATAAGTCAAGAGTTCTAACAAATAACATTATGACCTTTATTTTAAGCCAAGAAAAAAAAAATAGAATAAAAAATGTCACTTTTCATCAACGAGTGAGAGGCAAAAAAAACCACTTTATTAAATGTTTCACTCGATTTAATACTTGTGTAGTGTTTGGTATGTTGTAATCAAAAGGGGAATGGAAAACATTATTACGATGGAATGAAAAAAAAAATTACATTTATTGAATGTAATGATTCATTATAAGGAATCACATATTACATCAAAACCATTCCTTATGGGCCCCTACTTTTTTTTCATTCCATCTTGTAATTGAATCAAATTACATAAAACTTCACCATTAACTAACATATTAAATTAACTTTCTATTATTAATGGGGGCATTTTAGTCTTTTTATCATGATTCATTACGTCTTATCATACAAACCAAACATGATTAATAATGGTAATGAATTATTACATCCCACTATTTATTCCATTACGTCGGTTATTCCATTAGTTTGACATTTCATTCCGTCCTACCAAACGAACCCTTGAACTCATCTTTACTAGTATAACTTATAAGAGCATATTGAAAGGGAAGACTTTTGCCATGCCATATATACCCAAAATACATGTTTTAAATGCATGATGTACAATGCATTTAAAGCATATTTTAAGTAAATATGTCATTATGATGTTTTGACTTCTAATACTCACTTCAACTATGACTCAAAGAACACGAACACAGCTTAAACTTAAATAACACCGTTGCCGAAATTAAAGGCAAGAAAACATACATGGTCGTGATTTGTGTTAAACGAACTTATGAACGCGTCTTCAAGTTAACTTTTGTAGTTTTGTGAAACATGACTTTGGTGGTTGAGTTATATACATCTTATCACTTAGAATTTTGCGGATTAATGTTTCAACATCCATAAATCTATAAGATGTGCTAAAAATAAGCATTTTTATTTATGCATGCTAATAAATAACATCTATTTGGCATAGTAGAAAAGTGAATAAATAATGTACTAACATGTAACACCCCCAAAATACGATACGCTGCGGAATATAACCTTTAGGGTGCTACTTCATAATACATGCACACACGTCCTAGTAAACGTTCTAATGATACGTTTATAAATCAAAATTTATTTTATTCATATGAGGAAAATCAGAGTTACAAGGTCCCAAACTAACTTAGAAATTTCATTTCAAAAAGTCATAACACGACTTCTTTTCTAAAACATCGTTTTATTTAAATGTTCAAAATTTCACCGAGACACAATTCTTGATCCGCGTTCCGTTTCATCCAAGCCATCAACAGCATCTAAACCTGAGATACATGCTTAAAAACGTCAACAAAATGTTGAGTGAATTCATAGAGTTTACAAATAACAGTCAGAACGCAATATTCGGTTCCTCAAAAACAATTATAACGCTGCTAGCAAGGCAAGTTATATCATGATTTCCACCATATGAGCCCGTGTACCGAACCTTAACACATTTATCATGATAGACAAATAAGTGACCGGGTAGTATGCCACCACCCCTTTCTCAATACAGAATGTCCGTTACAGGGTGATCACCTTCGAATTCATACCCCGGACAGGGTTGTCAAACCCAATAGATCTATTTAATGCATTCAGCGTTTATCTTCTCGGTAATTAACGAGTACACAGTCAAAGGCATAAACTCATAGCATGGAATCATATCACGTATCAAAACACATTGCGTTCAATTTTCAAAACAAGCATGTATCCCCCTCGCGGGTTTTAAAACATTTAAAACAGTTCAAAAGCGAGGCTATGAACTCACCTTGATCGAAGCCAGAGATCAAAATAACGATTAATCTCAAGACGTCGCAACAACGAACTCAACCGCGACCTATAATTTATGTCGCTCGATTACTACACAATAAGGTACGACCTAATAGTGCGTACATCGCAACCATTAAGACGATATAAATATACATACACATGTGATGAGAAATCCACTTGCGCGTCCTAGATCCTAAACCCCACATAATTGAGTTATGATCATTCTTTTTCTTATACGTTCGATACTTTACTGAAAACTTTCTATTTTCGAAAACTTTCTATTTTTGGAAAGTTACTAGTTTCGGGAAGTTACCATTTTTAGTAAGTCTCGTCATCTAATTATATTTATACAAATATTCATCTATCTTGTCGTACCTTCGACACCCAATTTGGTTATTATTTACTCGTATCGGAATTATATCCCGAATATCACCAAAATTACTATTTTTAGACTATCCATTTTTAGACTCGACCAATGGTCGTAAAATACCCGTCGTTCTTAAAATATCCGTCGATATTGTTTTATTAACCAAACCAACCTTTACGACATATTAGTGTCGATTAAAATCTCTGTTTGACTTTTACGTTGACTTTTATAAATACATATACCTCCTTAAATCTGACCCACCCGAAACGACCCGCTATGTCACATTTTCACGACTCGGACTCTAAAGAGATTTTATGCAAAACGACGTTTCGGACAACTTTTTAGTTTTAGCCGAGACCTGAAACCCGAAGGAAACTGACGAAAATGCCCCTGTAAGTTTCTGCTGGAACTTATTATATTTTTGACATAACGCGGAAAATTGACTTTCAGTTTTGACCCGTTATTACGCGATTTTAAAAATAACAAACCTCGCGGCAAAGTAAAACGACATTCTGAACAACTTTCGTGTTTCGTCGGAAGGGTAAAACGGACTCGAAAGTGCTCAAATCAGATGTTTTCAAATCTGCGAGCTTTTTATATATATTACAAGTGCTGAATTTTCAACTTAAGGTATATATCTCGATTTCGCTCTAGATTCTTCGTTATTAGGAGTTAGAAGCTTCATTTTATATCAAAACGATCGTAAAAATAAACTCTATCATATTTTTGAAACTAAAATTAGATTTTATAGAATCTCGTGCCTCATTTTCCCCGCCAAAGTTTCTGCCCAAAACTACATACTACGAAATGCGCCAAAATTCATTTTTGACCCAAAAATTTATTCACGGCACATCTAAAATGGCCTATAATCCATATTCAACTCGCTCAATCAATCGACAACAAAATCTAACTAGATGACGCAAGATCCATCGGATTTCATCACATGCAATAAACGAAAATGAATCGAATCGCGAAAATAATTATTAAACTAGTAAATAGAATGCTTACAATGCTATATAAAGCAAGATCGGACTCGATCAAAACTCGTCTCGTCCCCTTTGTTCCTTAGCCGACGATCGAACCAACCCAAAACACCAAAACCTTAACTTTTTTATTAACTAAATCTTGCACAAAAACCTTCCCCACTAATTTCTAGTTAATACCTTTGATCAAAACCCTTTTTACTAACCTAAACCTTCGTATTTTATTCGAAATCCAACATGCATAAACCTTGCTGCATGTACCCTTTTTCACTTTAGATGATCATTTTAACATCATCTAAACAATATTTGCTAGTTGGAAAAATCAAATGGCAAAGGTAGGGGTGTTTGTTTGCTCGTCCGAACCCAAAAGATAGGAGGGAAAAAGAAAACAAGTTTCAACTTGATCCTTGATTAATCTAAATCATTTTTGAGTGATGTTTAAATGGGTTTCAATAATCAAATTTGGTTGATGAGGCTTGTGTTTGTGTGTGTATATTCGGCCGAATAGGGAGAGCAAGAGGAAGAAGAAAACAAATTTTTGGAAGGAATTTTTGTCACACCCCCAAATAGGGTCCCGTCCGATTTAGCGTCCGGGGCGTGACGTTCCTGGATATCTCAAGTACAAAGCATAAAGAACGACCTCTAAGGGTACGTTTTAAAAATAAACACCGTTGCATAAATTTAAAATAATAATAAGTTTACATTAATCAAACTTAAAAGATTCAAAAGACAACATGCAGAAGCTTAAATGAGTTCAACAACGGTATTTAAGATAATCATGGATAACATCGGGGAAACAGGTTCGGCAATAGACTTCATATAGTTCAAGCAACAACATCCATGCTAAGCACCTGAGAAAAACATGCTTAAAACGTCAACATAAAGTTGGTGAATTCATAGGTTTAGTCAAACGTTGTTATAGTGGACCACAAGATATCAAAACGTATGTGACAGTCATAGGAGATACAACTTCACATAAAAAGGTATTTACGTTGCACTAAGCTCATGACACTGAAGCTAATAACGAAAGATAGCATGTACATTGCTATAAGTATTTTGCTTGCCCTTACAGGTGTACGACCAAAGACCACCTAACCAGTTTCGACATGACATATATCCGTTTATCGGGAGCCCCGTGGGTAGTGAGCGCTACTCACCCGGATAGGGATAATTAGTCCCAATAGATCTATTTATTTACTCGCGCTCCTCTCATCCGGTCTCGGTCAAGGAATTGGATAGTTCAATGATAGTTGGGGCAAATCAGTAGACAGTGGGCAATACGTACAAGTAAATGATGGAGCAGAATTGTGGGGGTGTCGGATTATAACACGGTACTATAAGGAAGCGGGTAAGATAGCGGTGATGTATATCTCGGTAGACGATTGTATTGATTTGGCTGGTATGGAGCCGTAGTATTCTTGCTAAAGTTAAGATTTAAGTGTCATTTCAGAGCTGCTAAAAAATATGTCTTCTGAGGGATTCGATGATGTTGGTCTTAGATATGTTGGGGGACGGTGGGTATGGATGGAATTCGACTTATGGATCAAGTGGAAAGGTCAAGACTTCAACAAAAAAAAAAAAAAAAAAAAACATAGGGGCGTTAAAGAGGTATTTTTTGGAGTTCAAAGATGTTTTCTCGATTTTAGTCCCGCTGAAGATGTCGTGTGGATATAGACCTGGTGGTGTGCCATTGAATCAATGGGCTAAAGTGGTTTTAAGAAGTTGGTTGTGGGACTGTTGGGGAAGCAGCGTGTTTACGGATATGTAAGTGATGGGACCATTGTCTTCATGGTAGCAAGGTTTGTGTCCTAATATAGTCTTTACATCGTGATGATAGGACTCTTTGTTGTTTCATATCGTATCGAGTCTTATAGTATTATCGCAATCTGTGTTTGCATATTGGGCGCCCCATTATTGAACGATGGAGGTTTTCAATTCGAGCTCTAATCCTTGGAAAGGAAAGGATGCAGTAGGGTCCTCGTTTGGATGAAGTTTGGAAAATGAGGAGCATTTTGGAGGGTCGTTAGTTGTGATTCAGATTTCCCCTAAGGATGTTAACAATGAGGGGTTCTGGTGTCGCCTTCTAGAGGTTTTGTTTTTTTTTTTTGCGAGAGGAGGATGTTCGTGGGGTGGAAAGTGATCTTGTGGACTCCTTTGAAGAAGGCAAGATTCGTGATGATTCGGTCTTGTATAATGATGGGTGTATTAAGGATTGCATGGAAAAGAATTTGGAAGATGATGCTGGTGAGATTCTTGGAGTTCATTCTCAGGGTGATTGTGGTAATGTTACCACTGATGATAATGAGGATGTTACGCCAGTTATTGCTCCTGAAAAAGACTCCATCATTGCGCCTCCATCTACACCCCCGGGTAATGATTTAAATATTGCTGGGGGTTGGTTTATTCATGGTTTTGATTACATTGGTCCTTAACTAGTGACGCGATAGATTCTGTTAAACGTTGAGCTATAGTGACCCCAATGGAAATATACACGAGTTGTTCTCTACTCAGGAAACTACGTGTGGGAAAGAATTTTTTTTCCTAGCTTTAGCGATCTTAAGATTTGGAGTTATTGAGGGCATCGTTAAAGAAGCTATTCTTCTTATAATGCCTTATACTAAGCTCATGACACCGAAGCTAATAGGGATGTAGCATATAACATGCCAAATAATTGCTTGCCCTTACAGGTGTACGACCAAAGACCACCTAACCAGTTTCGACATGACATATATCCGTTTATCGGAAGCCCCATGGGTAGTGAGCGCTACTCACCCGGATAGAGATAATTAGTCCCAATAGATCTATTTATTTACTCGCGCTCCCTCAACCGGTCATCCGGTCAAGGAATTGACAGTTCATGATAGTTCGGGCAATAGTGGTCTAAACGCTACTTAGGCAACACGTAAATAGGGAAATCTCACGTATAGTACTTGTGTCCAGTTTTAAAAACAAGCAATGTTTCTCACCCCAAATTATAAAACATTTATTCAAAACGAGTAAAAGAGTGGGGCTATGAGTGAATTGAGGTAGTGAATAGTCTAGAAATAATTCACTCGGTAACGAACGACGATATACGAAAGCAACCTATGTAATGGACGTTTGATTTAATATCGGATCGAAGAGAATTTACGGAAAATGCATAGGTGTATACTAGTGTACTTTTGTTAATATATCCCCAAAAATTAACGTTTGTGATCGTATAGTAATAAAAATGTTTTTGTTAATATATCCTCAAACATATATACCCGAAGCACGTACCCTCTTCACATGACTTCTTCTCAAACCTCCAACCTATATGCTCCAACCATAATCTACTGTATACCTTTTTGCTTCGACAAAAGGGGGAGAAGGAAGTGTAAACGAGTAACTTTTAAAACTTTACTATGTGTTATAGTTTAAATAGTTTGTCATCATCAAAAAGGGGGAGATTGTTAGTGCAAATATTACGATATTTAATCTATACGATCTTTCTATGTTTTGGTGATGACAAATATGTGACTTGTAATACGTAACGTAAAGTGCGCAAGTTACTCGTAATCACAAATCATTAATGAATACATGCATCAACATCTCTCGACGTCTCAAGTATGCATCAAGACGGACATTGGTTTACACCTGACGTAAATCACATAAGGTATGTATAAACAAGCATTAAACTTGTAGGATGATCAAAGAAATAAGTTTTTGTCTTAAACTTTATATTTTTATAAATATAACAAAACTATTTCACAAAAATTATTTAGACAAAATATTTTTGAATTATAAAGAAATGTTTTATTTGGTAATTATTTTGAATTTTAAAATCTGGTCATTTTCCCCCTAAAATGAGTGTCACTTTCACCAAACAAGTTTGTCACCACAAAAAGACAAAAACAAGAGCGTCTGTCGGGGCGGTCTCTTAATTCGACCGACGGCCCCCTAATAAAGTTTGAGAATGAGTCATGTGAGATGGTTTGGTCCTCTCGCTAGATATCCATGAATCAAAAACTAGGAAAATGGTGCCCTGAGAATAAAATAACCGTCTGTAACTTTTGCATCGTAGCAGAACAGTCGTTCTCAAGTAATGCTGGACGGGTTATGTGCTAATCAATACTCTGACTGATTTGTCTAAGGTTATTGATTTTTTTTTTTGAACGGCAAAGAGATATATATAAATAAAATAACTGCTACTAGCAAGACGCTAGAAGCAAGAAACAGTACAGACTAGAATAAAATACAAACAACAAATTCTAGACTCTACCCGAGGCTTTAACTGCGAGGACTACAAAAGAGATGAAAAAACTCTTGCCACGATAAGAGAAAAATCCCCACTCACGGAGGCCGAGCCACCGGTTTTCACTCCGGAGTGATTTTGATGTAGACCCAAACAAGCACCGAGGGAATGAATGAAACAAGTTAAAAACGATGAAGCTAAAGAACCAAATTAATTTACAACACAATAGCTAACACAAACAAAACATCAAAAGTAATTAACTCGGTTAGTATCAACTTGCCACCACCAAGGTTGCCGTAGTGGCACTACAACATTTGCCATTTTCCCCAGCGACAAAACCGGGGTATCCCGGGCGACTTGTCGATGGGGAAACGTTTCCCAGGCGACATGTCGCCCGGGATAAGTCGAACGGAAAAGCTCGAAGGGGATACGTTCCCGGTCGACTTACCCGGGCGACAACGTTAGGCCCACATAGTTTCAGTCAAGGAATTAAGTGCCACGGTGGAGGGTTTTCCCGGGCGACATGTCGTCCGGGATACTTATTTCATAAAATGGCTAATTAATATTGATGTTAGATTAATTAATTAATTGGCTAGAATCCCGGGTATAAAATGCATTTTGTCGCCTAGTGGCAACTTTCCCGGGCGACATGTCGCCCGGGATAAGTCTGCAATATTTTTTGGAACAGTTTTCCCGGGCGACATGTCGCCCGGGATAGTGCTGCAATAAAATTTTGGTTTTACCTTTCCCGGGCGACATGTCGCCCGGGATAAGTCTGTAATTTTTTTTTGGAACTGCCTGCACAGCAGGCTATTTCCAGATTTTTTCTGGAATTTTTCCGGAAAAAATCTACCAATACTCAAACCTGTGTAAACCAATATATAATCTACCCAAATACATTACAACTTGTATCCAAAACACAATACGATCAACACATTTGATATAATAAAGCTAAATACGTCCAAAATCCGAATAAACACAATATAGCCTACCAAACGGGTGACGAAGTCACAAAACTTGCATTATCCGCAAGATACAAGTCAATATTCACCAAGATAACAAGTTCTAAACGTACGGGGAAACAAATATTCACATAAGGGTCGCCAATATACACTTAAGACACAAAATAGCATATATATACTTACCCAACATCTCCTAACTATCGTCCTCATCCTCCCCATCCTCGCCGTCGTCCTCATCATCTCCCTGCTCATCATCCCCGCACCCGCCACTCCCGCTGCCACCACCTATCTCAGGCTGTGACTCAAGCTGCGAAAGCATCTGGGAAAACTTGTCGTCACTCCTAAATAACTTCATGAACATGTTCACCTGACGCGTTAGCACCTTCTCTCTCTTTTTCAGCTTAGCGACATTAGAGGAGTGTGTGCATGGAGGCGGGGGCAGAATGACCGTGCGTTGTCCTGGCAAAACCCTACCAACAACGAGAATGTGCCTCCGCTGCTTGCCCTCGTGAACGATGGCTATTATCTCATCCTCGGTGTAAGGCACACCCGTCTCGGTGTTGGAGCCTACACCCTGTAGCCTCATCATCTCATCCTATGTAATCACAAAATCACAAGATAATTAATATATTAGTCGGGTTATTACATTATTTCTCGACAAATCATTAAAGAGCGTGTTTTGAAACAGGACTTACATATAGAGCTTTGTCCTCAGGGTTCAAGAATACGCCGTTAACAGTATGTGTCAAGAAGAAGGTATGGATCAGCGACGGGTACTCTCTAGTAGCTGAGCTCTCCATCTGCACATACACACGTATATAAGATGAAACAAATTAAAAATGACAAATCACAACACACCAAAGCGTTAATTATATATATGTAAAATAATTATAATGTTTATTACATGCATATCTCGGAGGGCGGCAATAGACCGGGATCCCTGTCGGCATACGACCTTGCTCTTTGCCTGGTTTTGTTTATTTTGGGCAGCCCGGGCACGGTTCTTGGGATCATTCCAAAACGCAATCTGCGCATCCCAATTGACCTCAAAAATGTGCGAGGGACGTGATGGTCTGATGCGCTCCAGGTCGTAAGTCTCGTCCGAGTCAGGAATCCAATGCTTTTCCTTAAGAGCAGCCTTCTTGCCATTGTAGATCTTTTGTAGATGTTGCTGGATGGCCGCATAGATAAGTGGCCAGCGATCGGATTCCATGTGGGGACGCATGTCAAACTGGGTCTGCAATCATATACAACAAAGACAGAGTTAGAGATATAATTTATATATTTATCTAAATTTGTTTATTTATTTATATGATATAAATAAATAAACGAATTTAGATAAATATACACAATTAAATAAATGAACACGATAATGAAATAAACATAAAAGGATAATGAAATAACTTACCCCAATCCTTGCCATGACCCCCGCCTTCTCCTCCGGCGGCACTTGGCGCCAGGAAGGGTGGTGCAACGGCAACTCCCGAACGAGCTCCCCAAGGTAGTTGGCCCAATGAGCCGCATGCTCACCGAGAGGCATCAGGGTCTCTCTGTCTCCAAACTCAAACCGGATTTTGCCAACGTCCTCGCCATTCCGCTCCCGTGCGACATTTAGCCGCCAAGAAGGGTAGTGTAAGGGAAACTCCCTAACGAGCTCCCCGGGTAGTTGGCCTCAAATGAGCCGCCATGGTCACCGAGGAGAGGCATAGGGTCTCTCGGTCGTTTACCTCAAACCGATCGGCCGGGTCCACTCTGATCGTAATGGCCTTTAAACCCAGAGGATTCTAGGTTCTCATGACGGGGTATGCAGCCTGACGCTCTCCTGCCACCCCAAATTGGGCTTTCGGGTGCCCTTTACCTGCAAAATACAAGTAAGTGAAAAGTCTTAAAATCATGCAAGCAATTCAATGGTATCAAGTTTTATGCTTTGTAGTACAATTATCAGAAATTCTTACACTCGGTGGGGGGGATTGCATGAAGCAACCCCCACAGCAGGTGGGTACCTGATATGGAGGGGGGCGATCATCACCGCACCGGTCACCGCCGTGACCCCGTGCGGACATTCAGCATGACATTGATACAGGTAGCTTAGGATAACATATAGAAATTTATGAAACAAAAATAATAAAAGCATGCACCATCAATCCATATTCATACACATCCAAATACATACACTACCAATAAATATCACATTTAGAACAATCCACAACAGTTTCATTTCACTTCATCTAATTAAGAGTTTACTTTTAAAAAGTATACAAACTAAAGATCAATATTCTTCTTCACTAGAATAAACAACATTTACACCATCATAGTATCATGTTGACGGGGTCTTCATCATCAGAATTCTGCTAAATCATAGGAATCGGGGTCTTCCTCATTTAATATAATATCATCGTCAACATCAAACAACATCATTGATATCTGGCTGGTGCGTCAACATCTATGATTGACCTATCTATATTGCAATGGCCGCAATTCCATGATTCATTCAAAATGTAGAAAGTGCGATTTTCCGAAATTAATCACTAAAATCCTAAAAAATTCCTAAAGGGTTCGATAAAATAAATACATATACGCATATCCATTTATATCAAATCCTAATATTTGGAAATCGCATATATACAATTTAATATTCTATTTATAATGGAAAAAAAAACATTGCATATCGGTGTTGTATAAACGCAAATCCAAACACTCCATTGACACTGTAAACGCTTATCCATTTAGTTCATCATTTTGGCAGCAAAGGTGTGTTTGGATGTACGTTGTATTGTGTCAAGTGTGTTTAAAATTTGCATTTTACACTGTCAAGGAGTGTTTGGATTTGCATTTTACAGTATCAATCACAATAAACATTCCCCGACGACATGTCACCGGGGATACCAAATAGGATAAAAAAAAGTTATAACATACTTTCGGCTAGGCTGTCTCGGCTGACTCGGTTGCTATGCTCGTCTCGGCTGACTCACTGCCCCAAAAAAAAATCAACAAAGTTCAATCATAATATTTTGTTATAATTATCAAACTTTTATTAACCAAAATCAAAAATTCAAACCTTAAATAACTCGGCTCGAAGATCCACCACCACCAAAAATCAAACTTGTTTAGAGGTTTAGAAAAAGAAGATGTAGAATTATAATTTAGAGGGTTAAGGAAAGAATTATGTTTAGAGGAGGAAGAGGAAGAATTATAATTTAGTGCTCGTGTCGTGTGCTCGGTGTCGAGTGGTGGTGGTGAGAGGAGGTGGTGGTGAGGTATGGTGATTGTTGTGGTTGATTTGTGGTGGTGTTGCAGAAAGTCGCCAATTTTTTTTTTTTCGTTTTCCGTTTTTGTGTTTATACAACTGAAAACACAGATCTGCTTTTTGGGGATGACATATATTTCCCAGGGACAAGTCGCCCGGGGGAAAGATCCAGTTTTGTCGATTGAGCGCAAATTGGCGCGAAACGAAAAATTTTGAGAGGCCTTTTTAGCCAAATTAAAAAGTCTTTCCCGGGCGACCATGTCGCCCGGGAACGGTTTAATTAAAAACTTATAAAACTTTTTATAAAAATTAAAAGGATGTATATTTTTTAATAAACTATTCCAAAGCGGACTTGTCGCCGGGAAAGATTTTTCATTATAAATAAAAATTTTTAATAAAGACCTTCCCGGGCGACAAGTCGCTCGGGAAAGATTTATTAAAAATTATAAACTTTTATAAAAATTAAAATATGTAAATTTTTTTAGTAATTTTTTTTTAATATTTTTTTAATGAAAGATTTTTAATAAAAAAATTATACACTTTTAAAATAATTAAAAATTATAAACTTTTATAAAAATTAAAAGATGTATAATTTTTTAATAAGCTAGTCCCGGGCGACTTGTCGCCCGGGAAAATTATAAACTTTTATAAAAATTAAAAGATGTAAATTTTTTTAGTAAATTTTTTTATATATTTTTTTAATGAAAGATTTTTATAAAAATTATAAACTTTTATAAAAATTAAAAGATGTAAATTTTTTTAGTAAATTTTTTTAAAAGATGTATAATTTTTTAATAAACTATTCCCGGGCGACTTGTCGCCCGGGAAAGATTTTCATTAAAAATTAAAATATTTTTAATAAAGGCTTTCCCGGGCGTACAAGTCGCTGTTCACCGAGAAAGATTTATTAAAATTATTACTTTTATAAAAAAAATTAAAGATGTAAATTTTTTTAGTAATTTTTTTAAAAAAAATTTTAAATAAAGATTTTTAATAAAAAAATTATACACTTTTAAAATAATTAAAACTTATAAACTTTTATAAAAATTAAAAGATGTATAATTTTTTAATAAGCTAGTCCCGGGCGACTTGTAGTCCGGGAAAATTATAAACTTTTATAAAAATTAAAAGATGAGTCGATATGCTATCGTTGTACATTAGATGTCCAACGGATGAGTCGATATGCTATCGTTGTACATTAGATGTTCAACGGATGAGTCGATATGTTATCGTTGTACATTAAATGTTCAACGGATGAGTCGATATGTTGTCGTTGTACATTAGATGTCAACGGAGAGGTCGATATGATATCGTTGTAACATTAGATGTGCACGGGAAAAGGGATGTTCGATATGCTTATGTTGTACATTAGATGTTTAAAGGATGAGTCGATATGTTATCGTTGTACATTAGATGTTCAAGGAATGAGTCGTTATGTTTGTCGTTGTTTCCTTAGTTGTACAAGGATGAGTCGATATGCTATCGTTGTACATTAGATGTTTAACGGATGAGTCGATATGTTATCGTTGTACATTAGATGTTCAACGGATGAGTCGATATGCTATCGTTGTACATTAGATGTTCAACGGATGAGTCGATATGCTATCGTTGTACATTAGATGTTTAACGGATGAGTCGATATGTTATCGTTGTACATTAGATGTTCAACAGATGAGTCAATATGTTGTCGTTGTACATTAGATGTTCAACGGATGAGTCGATATGTTATCGTTGTACATTAGATGTTCAACGGATGAGTCGATATGTTATCGTTGTACATTAGATGTTCAACGGATGAGTCGATATGTTGTCGTTGTACATTAGATGTTCAACGGATGAGTCGATATGTTGTCGTTGTACATTAGATGTTCAACGGATGAGTCGATATGTTATCGTTGTACATTAGATGTTCAACGGATGAGTCGATATGTTATCGTTGTACATTAGATGTTCAACGGATGAGTCGATATGCTATCGTTTTTTACTATAGGTTGTCCAACGGATGAGTCGATATGTTATCGTTGTACATTAGATGTCCAACGGATGAGTCGATATGTTATCGTTGTACATTAGATGTTCAACGGATGAGTCGATATATTATCGTTGTACATTAGATGTTCAACGGATGAGTCGATATGTTATCGTTGTACATTAGATGTTCAACGGATGAGTCGCTTATGTTATGTGTGGTACAAAATTAAATGTTCAACGGATGAGTCGATATGTTGTCGTTGTACATTAGATGTTCAACGGATGAGTCGATATGTTGTCGTTGTACATTAGATGTTCAACGGATGAGTCGATATGCTATTGTTGTACATTAGATGTTCAACGAATGAGTCGATATGTTATCGTTGTACATTAGATGTTCAACGGATGAGTCGATATGTTGTCGTTGTACATTAGATGTTCAACGGATGAGTCGATATGCTATCGTTGTACATTAGATGTTCAACGGAGATAGTCGATATGCTATCGTTGTTACTTGTTTTGTTCAAAGGCATTGAGTCGATATGCTATCGTTGTACATTAGATGTTCAACGGATGAGTCGATATGTTGTCGTTGTACATTAGATATTCAACGGATGAGTCGATATGTTGTCGTTGTACATTAGATGTTTAACAGATGAGTCGTTGTACATTAAATGTTCAACGGATGAGTCGATATGTTGTCGTTGTACATTAGATGTTCAACGGATGAGTCGATATGTTGTCGTTGTACATTAGATGTTCAACGGATGAGTCGATATGTTGTTGTTGTACATTAGATGTTCAACGGATGAGTCGATATGTTATCGTTGTACATTAGATGTTCAACGGATGAGTCGATATGTTATCGTTGTACATTAGATGTTCAACGGATGAGTCGATATGCTATCGTTGTACATTAGATGTTCAACGGATGAGTCGATATGCTATCGTTGTACATTAGATGTTCAACGAATGAGTCGATATGCTATCGTTGTACATTAGATGTTCAACGGATGAGTCGATATGCTATCGTTGTACATTAGATGTTCAACGGATGAGTCGATATGCTATCGTTGTACATTAGATGTTCAACGGATGAGTCGATATGTTATCGTTGTACATTAGATGTTCAACGGATGAGTCGATATGTTATCGTTGTACATTAGATATTCAACGGATGAGTCGATATGTTATCGTTGTACATTAGATGTTCAACGGATGAGTCGTTGTACATTAAATGTTCAACGGATGAGTCGATATGTTGTCGTTGTACATTAGATGTTCAACGGATGAGTCGATATGCTATCGTTGTACATTAGATGTTCAACGGATGAGTCGATATGCTGTCGTTGTACATTAGATGTTCAACGGATGAGTCGATATGTTGTCGTTGTACATTAGATGTTCAACGGATGAGTCGATATGTTATCGTTGTACATTAGATGTTCAACGGATGAGTCGATATGTTGTCGTTGTACATTAGATGTTCAACGGATGAGTCGATATGTTATCGTTGTACATTAGATGTTCAACGGATGAGTCGATATGTTGTCGTTGTACATTAGATGTCCAACGGATGATTATCGGTCTAATATGTTTAAGTGTCTGTTTGTAACTCACGTATGATTATCGGTCTTAGACCTCGCTTGTGTTACTACAAGTGGTATGTATAATATTTAACTAAATGAATGTTTGTTTTTGTGTTACTTGACGAATGTGCATCTTGAAAAAGTATACGGTATATCATGTTCAACTATAGAAGGGTAGTGCATATCCTGACCGAACCGAGAAAACGAAGTGCTTTTCTTATATAGTTATTATTTATCAAATATATAATAATTATTTTATAAATAATAATATATAAGTTTAATAATATATTCTATAAAATTAATATGATTTTAAAACCTGTATATATTTTTTATTAAAATGTTCCCGTTGGAGACATGTCGCCCGGGGAAAGGTTTGTATTAAAAATTTATTACAGTTTTATTATATATTAAAAATGTTGTAATTTATTATTAAAAAGGGTTCCGAGCGAAATTGTAGCTCGAGAAATTTTTAAAAACTCGTTAATTAACATAATCACAACCCTTAAACATTCACGGAATTTTTTTTTTAATAAAAACTATTCCGGGCGACATATCGCCGGAAGATGTGCGTGTGGAGGGAAAAATTGCGCTTGATTTTCGTTGATGTTTTGGTCAAATTTTATACCAACTTATCCCGGGCGACATGTCGCCCGGGAAAACTTCTTCGAACTTTGACTAAAAAGTCTATCAGAATTTGTGCCACGTCGGACAGACTTTTGTCGTTTAGTGGGTTTTCCCGAGCGACAAATGTCGCCCGGGAAAACTTCTTCACCTGTTTTACTTTTTCTTGTAGTGGTTTCGCTAACTATCTTCCGTTGACACCCTCAGTAATTGAAATTTGATCAACTCCTGTGTCTTCTTAAGGTATAATCTATCACATCACAGTTATAGATATCTTAGATCTCATAACTCGTATACACATATATTATGAGAAATATACTGATTACCTTTGCGATATTATCATCAAGCTGATTTAGGGGATGGTTCTTTTCTACTTAGCGGGGAAGAATTGTGGGCCCAAACTCTTAATGCATCTTAATTGGGGGAAGCAGTAAATCTTCGCTCTCCCCAATAAATGGCTAATTAAGAGGTTCATATGGAACCACTTAATTTGGTAAACACCTCCTTAGGGTGTGTTGGTAGGGAGAAATGAAGAGAAATATATTTAATTTTATTTCTCAAGTATGTTTGGTAGAGAGAAATAAAAAATTGAAGAATTGAAGAGAATTAAGTTGGGAAATGGAGAGAAATGGTAGTGTAATTTTTGTTCACCTTATTTCCTTAATTTTGATAGAGAATTTGGAGAAATGGGTTTTTTATTTTTATTTTTGATTTTTTGCTTTTCTATTTTTCTATTTTTTTATATCACAGTGGGTCAAAAATTCGTGGTCAAGACTAAAATTTCATACTCGAACCCGACCCTATTTTAATTTTGGTTACTCGGGTTCGGTTCAATTCGGGTCGGTTCAACTTGGGTCGGGTCCATTCGGGTTCGGGTCAACCCGAATATATGTAAAATGTAATAAAAAAATGTTAATTTTTTACTCTTTTAAATAAAAAATTTATATTAAAAAAATTAACAAAATTCTTTGTTCGGGTCGACTCGAACCCAAGTTAGCAAAACTTTTTTAACCCGATACCCGACCCTATCTAGCATTCGTGTTACTCGATTCACCCGCATAAATTTTTTTGAACCGGGTACCGGACCCGAATAGGCCTAATAGGGGTCGGGTCCGAATAGGCTTAACCCGACCCGAGTAACCTGACTCGAAAAAAATGATGGTGAAATTATTGTATTATAATCGTTCTTTATTTTTAGTTTTTTAAAAGAAGAAAAATATTTCGTGATTATTTTTTATTTCAATTCTCTTGTGTTACCAAACAATGGAATTCAATACATTTCTCATTCAATTCCATTTCTCTGAATTCTATTCTCTACTTCATTTCTAATCTCTGAAATTCTCTCTACCAAACGTGCCCTTAGTCTCTATAATTATGATATGTTACTGACTTATATCAACTGATTGTTGTTTGTAGGAAAAAAACGAACAAGGGATGATACGTATAACTATCAACTTAAGAGGCCATTTGGCTCTACCCGCGGCGAATCGTAAGTTATATTGTATATATGTTCATTTGATTTTCGTCATTTATGTATTGCTTATGTGTGTTGTTATGCTCAACTGAGGCAGGGTTACGTTTTTATGAGTATATGTGAATCTATTTAAAGTTTATATGGGTTTTAGTCTAGAAATTGCTGGATTTAGTTGATGTTCCTTGTTTCTATTCAAAATGAATTATGATATCTATAACTACACAGGTTTGTTTTGCATCAAGCGTATAGGTTTAGAATATCTAAGGATGTCATTTCAACTTCAATTGTCTCATGTTGTATTTGGGTTCCTTACTAGGTTTAGAGTATTTATTATAGAGGTGAAATTTGTAGTTTATGTGAACATTGGAGACAAGATAGGGCCTTTTCGGGTTCGATTAAAATGTATGACATCAACATGCAAAATCATGATTACGCGAGGTATAACAAAATTAAATAGAAAATTTTGTCAGTTTTGGTATTAACTTTCCTCTAGGGAAGTAATCCGACGGGATCATGAGACAAAATCTGATTGGGAAATCAAAACTAAATGTGAAAATTGTGCAGCTTAAAGATCACATGACATATACAAACCCCAGAAATAACATTATGTTGGGAAATTACTTAAACGATATTAAAACGGGATTGGACAGAAACACTCTATTAACATCTTAAAATACTATTTTGAGAAATGATGTGCGTATGCGTTTAAATATTATATTTGCTTATTTGTAATTTCCTTAATAGGCCTTTTGGTTCCTCAGGAGAATCTTAAGCTGCTTTTTGTTTAAATCTAATTTTGTGGCGTAGGTGTGTTTTGATCATGTTTGTTGTTCTTGTGATACGAGAGGTTGAGTTAATTTTTTGTTAATCTTTTATATGTAATGTTAAGTAAAACAAATTGCTATATTTAGCTTATCAATGCCCTGATCCGCAGGGTCTTTTTTTGCAACAAAAATGTATGTATCTAAAACCTCATTCAGAGTGACCATTATTAATTATTATCTCTCCATGTATTCACAACGTATAGGTAAAATATGTCTTTATGAAGGAGACCGAATAGGTATTTGTTCATTGTCATTTGGATTAGGTAGGTTCAATAGCTTGGTAATGCAAGAAACAAAATGCGAGAAAATAAAAAACCAAATTGAAACTTCATTTAAAATTGAGTTGTGGACGTATTTTCCACGGACTCGATATTTTAAACGGTGGCATGATGCAAAATTGTTTATAAGGAAGCTGGAAATTTAAAATATGTAAACAATTGCACAGTTTAAATAGAACATGACATAAAAAATTGCAATGGTGCATTATATAAATACCTAACAAGATGCTAGAAAAAGAATACAATAGATTACCAACAACTAATCGGATTAGCAATCAAATTAAAAAAAATTGGGCACAAAACATGTTAGGTTTAAGAAAAAGACTCGGTCACCCATGTATCTACTAATGTCTAGAATAGCATTAGTTCGTAGTTGTTAGTTGAATGTAAAAGCGTTTCTATTGACTTATGGTGTTGGCCGGGTCTTTTATCCCACTGTTAACCCACACCATAGCCACTTAAAGGGGCATAAAATCATTGTATTTAATTTTTTTTAAACACCCTTTCCAGCCATGGGAAGGGGTTGGTTGTTCATTTTATCACAAACATTCACTAGGTGTTTCTCTCACTAGAAACTCTCCATTTTCTCTCTCTAGATAATTCGGCCAACCCAATCATCTATGCTTGTGTTATGATATCTAATATACTACAATTGGTATCAGAGCCCATGGGATGATTATATAGATTGTGTGTGCGTTTTCTTGGTTAGTTTATATCAAAAGTTTGGTTTTTGAAGGTTTATGGTCTTTTTCTTGGCACTCTTTGATTCTCACGTTTGTGGTGTTAAAGTTAGAGTTTTTAATATTGTAATAGCCTTCTAGGATCAAGTTGTGCAAAAGAAACCAAGCAAAAACGTTCAAAAGAGTGATTTTTAGGTGAAAAAGTTCATATTTTTCTTGACTGCGTTTTGTCTCACAGGCGATTTCTTAGTTGCGTTTTGTCTCTGCGTTTTGTTAGAGAATAGTACACTGCGGTTTGTCTTCTAGTGTAGTACAGCAGTTGCGTTTTGTCAGTTGCGTTTTGTGTATTGCGTTTTGGTTAACTCTGCAGGTTGCGTTTTGTGTATTGCGTTTTGTCTCAAGTTGAAGATCCTCATTGTGTTTTGACTAAGAGAAACTTTGCCCAATTATAACCTTGATTGCGTTTTGTCTTAAGGGTTGATTGCGTTTTGCCTAAGACATTTCACTGCGTTTTGTCTCCTACTCACTGCGTTTTGTACCCGGCGTTTTGTCCCAAGTTGAAGACCATTATTGCGTTTTGGTGGAAAGAATTTTTGGCAAAAAAATTTCTTCATTGCGTTTTGTCTAAGACTTTTGACTGCGTTTTGGCTAGGACACATCACTGCGTTTTGTCTAAGATTTCCTGACGGAGACTTGTGTAATACATCTCGTTAGATTAACAACCAAAATAACATATCACAAACAATACAACATATCACCTAATATAACAAGCATACTCCACTTTTAACATACAATAACTAATCATTGTACAGATCCAAAGGTTTATCATATATAATTAATTCAACCATGTCTAGTAATTCAGATGATATTCAAGCGGCTGGTTCTGATACTCGCCCTCCTATGCTCGATAAGAATGATTACGAATCATGGTCACAACGAATTGAGTGTCACTATGGGGAAAGGAAAAATGGATTGCAAATTCTTTTGTCTGATTGATCAAGGACACATTTTGAGCTTGGAACCACAAGGGGATACCTCGGTACCTACCCCTGAGGAGGTTTCCTTCTTGGACCAGAAAGGCCTCGTACATTTTGGGATCTCAGTGACACGGAAAGAAACGATACGATGCAGATGTCCGTGACCACCAAATATTGGCTTCAGGATTACCCTGAAGATATCTACAAGCTCATCAATCACAACATTGAAGCAAAAGCAATTTGGGACAACGTCAAAATGCTTCTTGCAGGTTCTGAGCTCACAAAAGAAGACAGAGAATCTCTGTTGTACGCATGAGTTTGAGGGGTTTTAGATGGCCTTCCAGGTGGAAAACATCATTGTAGTACTATGTTCGCTTTCACAAGTTGTGTCAACGACTATGAGATATCGAATGACATGCCTAACATTAACTGAACTCCAAGTTTGGAACAATATGTCCACCTCAATGGGATAGGTTCATTAAAAGAGGGTTAAAATCAACAAAGGTACTAAAAGAGCCTAATCACGGACAGGCTGTATGCTACTTAAACAACATGATGAAGCATGTGCAAAGATCGACTGATTATTGAAAGAATCACTCCTGCTACGAATGATCAACTTGCAATTTGTGGTCAACGGTCTCCAACCTAAATGTCCAAATCCATCTCATGGTACCAGTCTTATCAATATCCTTCTTCATCAACAAACCCTCATCACTAACAATATCCACAATTCCTGAATACATTAAAATTAATTCCTGGATACACCCAAAACTGATGATGATAATACTTAACCCACAAAAATCCTAACCAACAAAAATGGCACTTTTGCCCAATCATTCAGACTACACTTCCTCAGACGAAACAATAAACTTCGAAACCTCTTTCTAACACCCGGAAATCAAGCAACCATTCAAGATGGTCGGGTTGTCGTTCAGAATGTTCAAGGGCGACAGAATCAGAATCAGAATCAGAGGTATGATGCTCGGGGAAATGGTGCTGCAAGCAATGTTGGTGGGGGGGGGGGGAGGTACAGAATTAGAGCTGGGAATACCAATCGCAGTCAGAAAACCGGTCAAAGTTTAATAACTGTAATGGGGTCGGACATATTTGCAAGGAATATACTAGGCGAAGCGTCCACAAAATTCTGATTATTTCAAGGACAAAATGCTGCTGATGCAAGCCCAAGAGAATGGTGCAGTTTTGGATGAAGAGGAACTACTCTTTCTGGCTGGTGAACAGGGAAACACCTTTGATGCAGATGTGGATAATCAACCAGTCCAAGACTTAGCTCTAAATGAGGACAATATTTTCCAAGCAGATGAATGTGACGCTTTTGATTCAGATGTTGATGATGAACCGACTGCTCAGACTATATTCATGGCCAATTTGTCCTTAGCCGGGTCAGCAAATCCACAAGCTGGTCCATCTAATGCATCAATCTTATCTGAGGTACATACTCTGGAAAATGCTATTGATCATAGTGTTACTAATCAGGACGAACATGAGATTCATAATGAAGTACAACAGTCAAATGTTATTGACTCAACTAGTGTCTATATGGGTAACCGCAATGTTATTCCATATGAACAATATTTGTCGGTCAATAATATTTCTGTTGTACCAAGTTGTGCATCTTCCACTCTAAATAATGTATGTGTATCGTCTGATAATGATGCGTTCGTTCCTCATGACCCGATAGCCAATGAACTTAAGATCTACAAGGAACAAGTTGCCATTTATGAGCAACGTGCTAAGTTTGAATTGACTGAACGTGAACAGCGAATGGATGATCAAATGCGTATGCTTATTCAAAATCGTAATAAAACAGAAGAAAATCTTAAAAAGGAACTTCATTCTGTCAAGTTGCAACTTAATTCAACTATGGAAAACAACAAAATAATTGAAGGAACTGTAACGACTTTGAAAACAAGAACCATAAAACAGAAAGGGAGTATATTCTGACTGTTTTTTCCTATCTGAACTCCTTAACGATAAACTAGAAATAAGATTCACTCACAGATCAAATCTATTCAATATGTTGTCTACATGATTTTGTAAATCCTACTCTGGTGTACTTACCAAAAGGACTATAAATTCACTAGGTGCCAGAAAGAACAATTTTTACCACAGACAGGCCAAAAAGGCCCAACCGGGGGTACTATATGATGGTGACGAACTTCTTAAGCCTCATCATGTGCCGGTAATTGTTCCATTGTCTGAGGAAGAACTAGAGTTAGCAGAAGCTACTAGGAATAAACTGCATGTGAAAATGAATGACTCTGCCTGTGTGGAAAAGAGGGTTAACATTACGCCTCCTAACTACTCAAAAGAAAATTTATTTTTTTGGGCAAATTTCACCCCCTCAGACTAACTGACACCAGAGCAAGTATTTTGGTCCTGTGGATCTAGCAAAAGACAAGCGTTGGACTAAGGCCAATCCAATGCCCCACCCCTTGCCTGTACATGCATGCGACTGTGTATCTCCCATATACATCGGTCCATTGGTCCCTCGAACCCTTTTGTCCAATACTAAGTCAAGTATATATTGGTCTGTATGTTATATTAACTTAATATTTTGGATTTTGAAGAATACTTGTAAAAAGCGTATCACCACCAACGGCGCATACTGATGGGGGTAAGGGTGTTTTGAACAAACAAAACGGTTGTTACTTAACCGAAGTAATTCCATTTTTCAATCTACTCAAAGAACATTTTGAAGGAATTTAAACAATCTTGGTCATCTGAAGTTTAGGGCAATGAAAGACATTTTTGAAAATTTTGAAGCCGAGGTGGACCAGAATGAGATAGATTTTCTGAGTGGTGATTGAACGTAAAAACATTCTCATTACAAAATGAGGACTTAATTGCTGTATGATTGTCACAGATGTGTTTTATACTTCAATGATTCTGTATAAATGTGTCTAGATGTTCTGACATTCATGATGCTTTCAATATTGCACCAGAAACGTCATTTGCCGACCTTGATCTGAAAATTTTTATCTGACGAAATCAAGATTCAAAATGATGACCACGACTCAATGTAAAAACATTTCTACCAAACTTAGTTGATCCTTTTTAACTTACAATTAAAATATCAAAATCTCAAAGAACGTTTTGGAAACAAAAAACCAGTGACGTCTTCGGATGCTCCTTCATTTGATTCACTGTTTGTGATTGGGAAACTAAATGAACAGATTCAAAGTCGAGGCAATACGATTTGTGAATTAAAGGAGAAAATCTCTCGCTTAACAAATGAAAATAGCGAATGCTGGATCCCACTCTGACCTTAAGGCATTAGTTTCTCTGAACAAAAGATTTAACTGCTAAGATCAATCGCCCTTACGGATCTCAATGACACGCTTTCTAGGGCAGAAAAATACAAAAGTTAAGCAACATTTATAGGGAATTTTGGTCATGATTCAATTATGATACCAGTGCCAAAAAACCATGACAGAACAACTCATTTGTTATCTGAAATTGAAAACCTTCAGGCTCAACTTAGATAATTCCAAATGTTTTTGTCACTATCCTGATAAGTAAACCTAAAGTACTGGCTCCTGGTAGACTATCCTATAGATGTTTACCAATTCACCCTAGAATCAATAAGAATCGGGAAGTTGCATATACACTATTCAAACACCGTAAGAATATGTAGAAACCCCTTCATGAACTAGTAGAGGAAGCTATTAAGGTGGAAAGACATTGGATACCTCTCTTGCTGCATCTGCTCTGCCCGTTACACTCAACACCTCTAATGAGCTGTTATGAATATGTAATAGGCAGTGTTCCTAAAGACTTTAGCCTCGCGATAAACAAGAATGCCTCTACCAATTCACTTAGGAAAAGCGGAGTTACTTTTGTCGAACACATGAAACCTCACTCTAACCACACCACAACAAGTGAGCAACAAAAAATAAATCCGGGACTAATGCTCCTTGGGAATTCCCTCTACATGACGTAATAGGTTTAAATAGTTGCCATCAGCAGCTGCAGGTCAAATCCTAGGAGCAAATACGAAGAAGATAGGACCCTTGCCACTAAAGTGCTGAAACAAGTAGAAGCCCATTCTTTGGATGGAATAAGTCGAAATGAGAAACAAAAGAATCGTGTGATTATTTATTAGCTATAAGAGTATTGTTAATAATTCGAATTCTAAAACTTCTTGCAAACTTGTAAACAAGATGCTTATTTCATGTTAATCTAATGATCCAATGTGTTGTGCAGGTTCTGCTGATGTTTGTGAAGCAACCACTGCCACAAAAGTGTGTGGCGGGTTAAGCAAGTTAAGCGAAGTTTGGAAGGCCACAGGGAAATGTTTACACTATCGGCCAATCAGTGGCGGACCCCACTCGAGACTCATTACCTTTAGGCGATCAGTGGCTTTTAACTAGGAATACTCCACCTAGGTCTTTTGCCTACAAAACAATGGAGCCTACTGGTAGACTTTTACCGTTTAGGAAGACAGAGGGCCTTTAGTTAGGTCTTACTGCTTTAAAGAGTGATGGTATGCCAGCTGATTCCACATGAAAAAACTATTGCCCTGTAGCATATAATCTTGCGTGCATAACACAACCGGACCTCATTTGCAATTGGGGATCAAATGTATCAAAGAAATGTCGCATTTTGTATGTGCCTTTGTACAACTCCGTTGACTACGGCTGTGCAGAACCGTTTCTTACTGGTACGCTATGGACATCAGGATTGTCTGCAGATAATAGAGAATCAGGTTGTGGTTTGGTGACCGTGAAGACGATGACATAGGCTTACCTGTTCTAGGATTAAGTGTTTGTAAGAGCTAAGCTAAAAGTGTTTAATATCGGAGTCTAGTGTTTCTGATTGGGTGGATAGAGTATACGACCATTTTGGTGCAATTGTATGGGTTTATGGGGGATTATGTGATTGGTTGTGTCTAGGAGGTCTCTGTAAATTATCCATGGAGCTGAATCTATACTAGTGTGTAGAAGAGACTTTAGGAGTAGCGATGATAAAGAGTGCCTGTTCTGCTGTCTGTTTATGCGTTTATGATGTTTGTTGTTGAGGTCTACAAGATTTTTTTGAGTAGTGTGAGTGCTCGTTTGTAGATTGATGATTACGTCTGTCACATTTTTCGTCGAGACTTAGATGGTGTCGTGTTTGTATGATCTTCGTAGGATCTAGACACGTCGAGACTTAGTCTGAGGAGCGGAGTGTACACCTCATGATAGATGGGAGAGGGAATATGTGAGATGATCTAAACATTGTGATGAGATGATCCTTCATGAAACTTAACGTCTACTCTCTCCATCCATAATAGGAAGTGTTAATTCTTCTGTTAATTGTGTCGGCAGTCCGCCAGTGTGATCATATCGAGTTCGTACCTGACTGTTCGGCCACTCTTTGTCGACTCTCGCGTGGTGTCCTGTTGACATTTCAGAGAAATTAGAGTTTGCTATCTTGTGGGCTATAACACTCTCCTCTCTGAGTTTTTATTTGAGATTGGTAGTTAGATAATATAGAGGAGCAGCTTTGTGATGTGTGTACTGTGCAGATGTGCAAATCGTTAAGTTGTTGTTGGAAGTGTGTGGGAGCGAAGAGTGAATCTCTTGACAAGTTAGACCCGATATGAAAAGAGAGAGTGTCCTGATGCGTCACATCTTAGGAGATAGATTGTAGTTTATGTCGATCGCATCTCCTTTCACGCACTATGAGTGCTATAGTATGGCAGGATACTAACTCACTGTAGTCGTGCTCTCGCTGCTCCATGATACTCTAGTCGGGAAGAAATACATTTTGGTAATAGTCGATGACTACTCCAGGTTTACATGGGTGAAGTTTTTAAGAGATCCTAAGGGTATGAGACTCTCCATGCCTATTTGTAACAATAACCTCGTTGTTTAAACATCTTCAAAGTTGGTCTCAACAATACTTGGTAGTGTTCGTGCGCGACTGGTTAATGGATCCGAATGTAGTGAATTAAAGCCTTAACTGATTACTATGAAAGCGTCGGCATTACCCACAAGAAGACCGTTCCGAGAACTCTTTAACAGAATGGCATTGTTGAATGAAGGAATCACACTCTTATTGAAGCTGCTCGGACAATGCTAATATTCTCCAAGGCTCCCTTGTTTCTTTGGGCAGAAGCTGTGGCTACTGCCTGTTACACCAAAAACGATCCTCTTTCTATACATACTCTTACACAACAATAACTCCCATATGAACTAGTGCATGACAAGAAACCGGATCTCTCTTTCCTACGTATATTTGGGGCTCCCTGCTACCCAACAAACGACAACGAAGATCTTGGCAAATTGAAAGCTAAAGTAGACATTGGGTTCTTTATTGGTTACGCACCAAACAGGAAGGGTTATAGAATCTACAATAAACAGACCTGACAAATCATGAAAACTATTCACGTTACATTCGATGAGTCTGACTGTGTGTTTTCGGACTCTGTACACTCCATTTTTAAGACCCTAGCTCCTAACCTTTTGACGCCTGGACCTATAAGTTCAGGGCTCGTACCTAATTCTGCTCCTGCTATACCGTATGTACCTCCCACCAATAAAGATTTGGAGCTGCTGTTTAACGGATGTTTTGATGAATTTTTTGAGATCTCCAAAGGGTGTTCATCATTATGCCTTCCTGTCCCCACAGCTCCAACCCCGGTTCATTCCAACCAGTCCATCTAATAATCTATCTCTTTTGATATCGACTGCTCACCTTCAGGCAATCATTCACCTTCTCCTTGGCTCATCATTCATCTTCGAGACATCACGGTGTTCGCAATTAAGCATTCTTTTGAACTAAAATCCGTTTGATGGCAACTGAGCACGATCCATTTGTTATATGTTCGCCCCAAGACACCGAAACTCTGAAAGCTATCATCTCTGGGGGGTGAATCACGATTACTGCACCCAACCAATCCACATCAAACCTCATGAACATCTCGGAAAGAAATGGATTCTGACTCTCCATCCTCTTGATAAATATTATTAGGAAACCTCTTCTCTTGGAGCACGAATGGGTAGTCCACTCAGTCTTCACAGAGCTGAGTGCACAGTGTAAAGAGATCTCGTGACGAGCGCTGCAAGTGTGGTGCGGTGTCTATAAGGGCTCATCCTACAATTAAGTACTGTCAAAGTCGAACAAAAAAAAACTTCAAATCTGTTGTTACTGAATGAAGACTGCTGGTTTCAAGACTTTGTTGTTGAAACTATATTTTTAGCCTTGTGGAATGAAGTCATGGAGCTTGCTTTCAAATTTTGCATGCATCATCACATCCAAAAACATGCCATCGGTAGTACTTTAATTTTACCGGTAGATTTCTAAAATAGTTCTTTAGATGCGGGGGTTAATGATTGAATAGTTGCATATTAGCGTTTGGCATAATCTCCTATGCCATTGTGTGAGTTTCGTCCGTCTGACTCGCGCTGCAAGCATTATTTTGTCTTCCGGTTTATTTTCCTAGTTTCACTTACTCTATATTTTCCTTCCTTCCTAATTTCATCTTTACCGCAATATACTCAAGTCGTTTGTTTCGAGTCTTTGATTATTTTGCTGATTGTGTTCAGGTCAAATACGCTACTTATGCGCATTCCGCCCTTGTACTCATCAAATTATTTTGTCCTGACACTAAGCAAGGTTATTTCGTTAAGTTAATTACGTGCCTCAACAATTTCCAATTATATTAAGGAGTCTGAGAAAGAAATCGTAACACTTTGCCTATGATTTTACTCCGCGCAGGTTGCTCTCAAATATTACTGTTTCCTCCGTTGTGCGCATTGTATGAAGAAAACAACTTTCGATACCGGTCATGTGTTTTTGAGCATCCACTATCTTTAATCACTCACGGGTTCCAAGTTTATTCTTAGATATTTATCGGGCGCTTGAGCTACAAAAATAAATTTATCTTTAGCATTTTACACTTTTATCTTCTACATTGTCGCTCCCATGCTCCTCCAATAAATGACTCTTTGATCGTTGTTACTTTGACGGCTTTGATCATTCTCCAATGAGGTGATTCTGATTCACCACCAATAATTCTAAAACATTTTCTTTCACTTTCAACCATTAACAATCAGTTCTACTTCTTTGGAATGTTTTTCTAGATCGCCTCGTGGTTGTCTCTTACAAAATCTCCTCGGCTCTCTTAAAAGAATTTCTTGAATTCATTTTAGCCATAGCCTTACTCTTCGTATTCTCTATCAGAGCTTCGTGTATCTTCTTCAATTACTTCCTTTTTCACCTTTAATGCAGTGATCTAGTTTGTTTCGTTATTGCCTTGACCGTTTCAAAATCTTTCTTTATTACTTCTTCGATAAACTTTCTAGTTTCACAAGTAGTCTAGTCAAGAGGTATGGTTGTTAGTTCTTTGATTATTAATCATCGTGACTTTCGCGCGCATTTTAGATGTAATGCACCTAAAGAAATTTCCTAAACCTTATTCTAGCTAGAACAAACCTTCTGTCAAGTGCTTGTTTTTGTACTAGTAAGTAATAGTGTTAAATTTAGCAAATGCTGTTATCTATTGACTCCTCTTTCGGAATCATAAATTGTTCATATTGTTGAACAAGAAGATCTATTTTGTTAGCTTTGACTTGATTATTACCTTGATGAGTGATTAACAAAGTATCCCAAATTTCTTTTGCGGTTTGACACATAAAAATTCTTTCATATTCTTTACGTGGTAAAGCATTATAAATTAGCATTTTAGCTTCATTATTTTTAGCAAGTTTCTTTTTAAGATCATCGTTTTGTTTCTGAAAAGGTATAATTTCATCCTTTTTAGTTTCGGGATTATTTTGAATAGGAGGAAAATCACCATCGGTAATAATATGACAAAGATCTAGATCTTTTAACTTCACATAAGTTTCAAATCTATTTTTCTAATAAATAAATCCATCACTTTCAAATAGTGGTGGTCTTTGCATAGATTGCCCTTCTAAATATTTTTCCGATTCCATAGATCGATTCAAGTTTTAAAATACAATTTATTTTAAAAATCTTGTTTGACGTAGCTCTTGATACCAATTGTGGAAAACTAGAAGGGGGGTTGAATAGTTTATCGCTTTTTAATTTAAGGTTTTAATGTGTTTGTAAAAATTCTAGATTCGACTTTATGTGAATTCAATACTTTCACAATATAAACAATAACTTATCTAAACAATTATAAAAGACAAATAATGTAAGACAAGAGATAATAGTAAGAACAATCAAACCACAATGCGAGGATTTATAGTGGTTCGGTAACGAAGCACCTCTTCGCCCTACTCCACTCCCTGAGTTTTCGTCACTATGTCAACAAACTCCCTTATGGCGGAGAAAACCGTACAACATTGTATACACCGAATTTACGACACAAAGTGGTATGTGCTTAATTACACATACCTTTTTCCATTAAAAATAGACTTAAATGACCAAAAACAGACAAAAACTATCAAATATATGTTTGTTTTGCATTTGTATTGTGCAGGAAACGAATATCACACAAAAGGACGAAAAACAAAGCCAAAAACGACAAAACTGAGCACGGAATGGAAATGTGTGAAAAGACGAAGCCAAATCGAAGCCAATAAGTCAACCAAGTCAAGAAGTCAACAGAAAAGTCAACCCTGACAAAGTCAAGTCAACTCCGAGAAGCTGAATCAAAAAAGAATATAATTTGAGGGACTGAAATTGCCAAATCCCAAAGTTGTATTACAAGAGTTAAAAAGAAAGGGGCTGAATTTGCAATTTACTGAAAATATAACTTTAGGGGGCAAAACTGCCAAACCCCTAGAGTTGTATTCCACAAGGACTAGAGTTGCAATTGACATATATGAGTTTAGGGGGCATTTCCGCCAATCCCCAAACTCATATCACCACAAGGATGAATTTTGCAAATGAAACTATATGGTTAAGGGACCATTGTTGCCAACTAACCAAAGTTGTACCCTGATACCTTTAAAACCACTTTTCCCGCCTTTCAAAACCCAAGATAAGCTCACGGGTTCTTCTCCCACCTTTTACCCTACAACCCCTAATTACCCATGGTTAAACCCTTCCCCTTCACTCCACTAAACCCTCTCAGCCATATAAGATTGCCAAGTTGGCAATCTCACCATTTTCCAAGCAAGTTCGATGGCTTAGATGACTCAAAAGAAGCACAAGATGATTTCAAAGGCTGAGATTAGCTTTTGTCAAGCCTCTCACACAACTAAAACACCCTTTGAAGCTCTCACAAGGAAAGCACAGCTGCAAGACCAAGAGAGAAGACATTTGGCTATAAATAGGACCCCGATGTATATCTTAGATATCTTAGCTTTTAGTTTTTAATTAAGTCTTTTTTCAGCTTATTTTCAACTTATTGTAACTTTTAATTTACTCTTGTACTCTTTTCAAAGTTTAATTAAAGTTTGAGGTTTTTAAAGTTAAATTTCAATTTCAAATTTTAAGTTCTTAATTGTACGAATGCTTATTGTGTGCTTATTGGATGATAAGTCTGAAATGGATGGACTTATGGATATAATGAGCTAGCATACTAGCTCATTTAGGCGTATGAACCTGCTGTCAAAGTTAAGGACCAAAGGTATTGCTAAATTTTCATTTTAAGCTCAAACAACTGTAACATTGCTTATTTCAGCTTAATTTGCTTATTGATTGCTTATTTACTATTTGTCTTGCTTATTTATGTGCCTTTTATGCATTTTGTCTTAATGTGTGCTTATTTGTCTTTTATTTTAAGCTTTTACCTAAAACTGCTTTATTTCCCTTGTAAACTGCTTATTGCCTTTGTGCTTATTTCAGTGCTTATCCTTGTTTGAAATGTGCTTATTTCTGTTTAATGTTGCTTAGTTGTTCATTGTCTTTCAAAACCTGGTTTTAAAACCCTTTAAATCAGTCTTAAAATAAGTTTTATGTTTTTAAAGGGGTGTTTGGGATAAGGGTGAAAATGGGTCAATTTGGTTTATGTCATGGGTTGGGTCTTTAAGTCAGTTTCTACTAGCTAAATTATGGTTTAATAACTAGTTTAAATAAGTTTTTATTTGTAAAATCTCAAAAGTTAAGTGTAATTTAGCTTTGGTTCAAGTCTGGTGGAATTTTAATTGTTTAATTTGCTTATTTTGATTGTTATTCTAAAGTAGCTTTTAGTACCTGTTTTAGTATAGATTTTGAGTGTTATTGTGTATTAGTTATAGGCTAAGAATCCCTGCAAGTGTTATTTGTGGTTCAACATTTTCTGTCAAAATCACCTAGAAATTTTAAAGAGTCATTTTCTTAAGCTAAATTAGATAGGTTATAGAAAGCTTTAGATTCTAAAAATGCAAGCATAAGTACATTAAGTACCAAGCTTAATCTGTTTAAACTTATTTTCAAGTTTTGAGCTTATTAAGATACCTAAACTTAAGCCTGCAATAAGCTCTTTTCAAAAGAAAACCCCTCCCCTGGTGCAAAAGCCATTTTTCAAGACAGTTTTTCTAGGCTTATTTGTATTAGATAGCTTGAGTCTTTTGCTTTTCTAGGTAGTTAATAAGCCATTTTACAAGCCCCTAGAAGCCCAAGCCTTAAGACACCTTCTAAGTGGCTTAATTTTAAGCCAAAAGTAGGCCTTTTGGCTGTTTTTCAAACAGTTTTAAGCTCAAAAGCTCAATTGGCTTATTTGAGCTTATGGCTTAGTGATTTTGCTTATTCCTTAATGCATTAGGTATCTTAAGTTAGTTTAGATAGTTTTTTAGGAATTTCAGCTTAATTTGAGCTCATTTGAGCTTATTTCTTAATCTGCCAAACCCAAACAAGTCCTCTGGTGCTGGAAACTTAATAAGCCAATTTCTGGCTTATTTAATGCTTTTTAATTATTGTTTTTTGTGCTTATGTGCTTATCTTGCTTTCTTCTTAGCCTGTGATTGCTTTTCACCAATTTCCTTTGGCTTATTTGTGCTAAAAAGGTACAAAAATATACGCGTATTTTCCCTTGCTTTAAAAATATTTACCATAACACCTTGCTTTAACCATTCTTCACCTTGATATTTGAACTACAAAAACATTAAACATCCTAGAACCGTAAGCATTGCACTTAGTAAGTAAACGACAATAATATGACATTATACATCATTCCATCGCATAATCATCGTTATCATTCATCATTAGTCTAATAAAATACATTCATCAAATTATCACATTACATATTAAAACATTACTTCATATCATTACAAATCGTATCACCATACCTTTAAGGTGTTCAAATTAGAATTAACCTCACATGACTAGCTTTATCAAATTACGCATCTTATTTATTCTTAGTTCTCCATACTTTCTATAATAAATATTCCTTAGACTTTCATTACTATCCTCACATACACACACACTTATGGTTGAATTCAATCGTATAATATACACATTATAAACACGGTTTACTTACTCTTGAAATCCAAGCCAATAAACTATAAGCATTGACATATTCTCATTTCACATCCTTAGTTCTTTTACAATTACCTATTATTCAAATACAGTACAATATAATCATCCAAGGGTGTAAATCAACCATTATTCTCCTTAATCATAAACCAATTCAGTTTACATTATTATGATACACAATGTCATTGATCATATCCTAAAATCACATTATTTAAACTATTAATTTTACCTTTATTTATATGTAAAATACCTTAATTCTTTTTTTTTTTTTGCTTTAGATAACATATTACTGAACCCATTTTCCTTTTAGAACCCTAATTCTTTAATTTACCTTGACTCACAGATGGAGATTACTTACTTGAAAGGATGATTGATATAAATTTAGTTCTTGATTTGGGACCCTAATCTTCATCACTTAGATCATTAAGACTTGATCATCCCTCCTCTTCTATTTCTCCAGGCCGACATACACCAACACACATGAATAATATGGAGTAGTGTGGAATATCCTAGAATATATGTTAGGTGCAAGTTTTCCCTTTTAACAACTATGATCCCTCAAGTCTTATTTCTCCTTATTTGACCACATTAACTAATATAGCATATTTATCACTTTGCAACTTAAGTCCTTTAAGTCCTAATCTTTTATAAATATGACACATTATATTTTCTATGTCCATTTTACATATGCATTGACTTATAGTTTGACTATCGGGTTTGACTAACCAATCATGTAACGTCTTCAAACTTATAAAAGTTATAGTCAAACTCATTCTATGGCATTATCGTAATTAAATACTTATAAACGGGTTTTGGGGTGGTACAGGAAGCTCGTTATGTAAGACAATCAGACATCTACCATAGGTACTTCCTTGATTTTTGTCTTCTCGGACACCAGCTCTTGTAAACATTTTGGTGTAATCTGGCATTTGCCTAATAGTGTTGACCAAGGGAGTGTTAACTAGTTCTTTCTCTAGAATATCTAGTATTCTTTCTCCCTTCTCTTGTTCTTCTGTGATGCATCTTTTTACTTTCTCAACAAAAGCTCTAGGTTCCTTAGTAGGTGTTTCTTGAGGGGATCCATCGTTTTCTCCTATTTTCTTTACGATTTCTTGCCGAATTGATAAAATTAGGATTAACAGAAAAGGGACTAATGATTGTGCTGCTTTTCATATCTAAGTTACTATCTTTATTCAATTTATTATAGTTGGTGACCGCTTGAGCCACCCGCATAACATTTTCCTCGAGGCCCTTGATTGCAAAATTGTGTCTCATAAGGTTTTTGTTTGTGTTTTCTCTAAATCTTTTCATCCATTCATCAAAAATGTCTTGCCTTTTACATGATTCCTCCAGATATTTTCCAAGTTGTTTCTTCAAGGTTTAGGCATTATTGTCTGAAAGGTGTGTTGTTACGGTGTTTACTATCTTAGTTTCTCTCTAGACGCTTAGTTTGTTTTATACATTTTTCCTCTTAATTTTTGATGGCAAATTGTTCTCATAAATATATATCAATGCTATGGTCATATCTTCCTTTGAACGCTATGTACATTTCTCCTTAAGGGGAAAAATTTCGCATGTGTCGCGACACTTAGATTTTTGAATTTATCTATTATTATGCTCATCCCGCTCCAGTTATATTCTCCTGTTTCTCTATTACTCTCCTCTTCATGCCATTTATGAGAATGATCAGCCATTTCTTGAATTTATACCAGAGCCCTTGTGGCTTTAGTCTTAGGGAAGGCTGTAGTGATAGTGATTGTGGGATCTCGTAAGACTTCTACACACAAGAAGGTTTTGTTACAACTCCTAGGCAGTGCAACCTAATCGTTGTAGTGTAGTATAGGCAAGACTCGGGGCTGTTTATCATTCACTCAAGGAATAGGTTAGGAAGGCTTGATCACGATCTAACAAATTCTAAGAGTTGAGAGAAGATTATTTTTGTATTTTTATGTTTTATGGAAAGCAAGTAAATCATATAATTGGAGAGGTGGTTGGTTTTAGCTATTAAACTAAATATATTCTACACTACTGGCGATAACAATAAGATAAAAGATTGTGTTTATTTAATCATGTATTACTCCCTAGATTGCTTCTCCTAGTGTTGTTGCCTTGTCACACTTATGATGATCTGTGTAACTATTTCCTAAAGCATGAACGAATTACACGAACCCGCCGTCTACTTAATATGCTGCTAGAGCACGCACATGCAAGGTAGTATGAAGACTATTACACGTACCTTAGGAGTTTACTAAGTGATGTGAACATATATTATGAATAGTATCAACCATATTAGGGGGCAACCAGGTTAGTGATGATGACTATTACCACGATGGTATCATTTCCTACACAATACGTCTTCCCTAGACATATCAACAGCAATCGCTAGTACAATAGTTTGGTTTTGTAATGATCGCCTAACGGGCCACATCCCTCGTTCTACAAAGAAGAAAACTACCACTAAGATCTACATTCTAGGTTTCATACATCATAAATAAAAACACAACATAGGAGGTTTAGCTAAGCATGTTAAATGATTAAAGCTCAAGAACAATAAATCAAATCAACACATAAACATATTGAATGATTAGTAACCTTACTTGATTAAAAAATGGAATTGGAAGAGGTTACAATTAGGGTTTTTAGGCCCTAAAATGTCTCCTACAAGCTTGTAATTGAACATAGGGTTCGTACCCTCTTTTTATTCTTAAAGTTACACACTCAAAACCTAAATTCGAGTTTGTATATACAGGGAATAGAATAAACGATGTTTGTGTGACGGGTTCGCGTTTTAATCGTGATGCGTTCCCATGGAATAGAACTATTCTAGATTTTGGGTTTGGTCGTGAAATTGTGTGCCATCTTAAGATATGGTGACGCCTGTGTCTTGATCTTCGTTGGTGACGGCGTACGTTATATTGTGACGCCGTCTCCAAGCCATTACGTAGAGCAAATTCTTGATAGTATGTTGGTGGAGGTTTCGTATATTATAGTCTTGTACTGTGTCTTTCCAAATGAGCCCAAAGTCTCGTGTTAATTCTTCCAGAAATGCCTTCCAAATGTGAAATACTGATACAAGGAACGATTATTACCTTTGTTTGGGCATAAATGCATGATTTTGGGGTTAAACGACCCCGAAAAAGTGTTATAAAATGACACACATTAATACCCCTAACACCTTGGGATTTACTTGATCATCATATCAAAAATGGGCTTTTCTACCTAGACAATAACAATATGAGGGGTCATTTTACCTACTCTTTCAAAATATTCTACAACATATTCTTTTAGACCTCGTAATTAAAAGCATGGAAAGTATATACTAGCACCAAACATAAGTGTTTGGGATTCTCTCTTTCACTCAGGTGTATAATGAATTATAACATATGGGGGAAACGAAAAATCACACTCATTACCTGTCATAGCATACAAATTACCATAGGCTTGGTAAAGGATCAAACCTCCACCGCTAGGTGCAAGTATTATTCATTACTATCTAATAGGTCTTTTATAAACGGTTGTGGGGTGTAGGTGTAAGATAACATATAATGGAAACGGAAACAGATAGGATACATTTGGGTGGTGACTTTGGGTGAATTTAGGGAGGAAGGCTTAGCTAATTACTTACATGAATACATGCTGGGTTGGTTGCTAAGCCAAGACTCGGACGAAGATATACAAACTCTACACAACTCTACATCAATATATTTTTTTAATAACATAATACATCACATGGGGTTTGTAACAGGTACCCCTACACTTGAGCTTTTTACATGGCTAGATTTACAATCTATCTAATGAACCGTTTTGTGGTGTGGATTAAAATAACATGGGTGGATCATTTGGCAAACATATTGGGGTATTGACTTAAATTTTTCTTCCCCATTCTTTCGCCGAATTATTAATCTACCATGGAATCCCCTAATCGTCACAAAACTATATTTACAAGGATAAGGAATCTTAGCAACAGTTTGGTATCAATAATTAACTTGGGTTAAACACATTTAATGTACTAAAAGCGGAGTACTTATAAGGTAGGGTTAGGCTTTTTGGTGTTTCGATTAGTTTAAGGGTGACAAATTGTTCTTCTTTAATATGTCCGGTATTAACATGAAAATTACGAGCAATCATGAAAAAAAAAGGATAGGCTCGGAGGGTTTTTGTATGGGTATTCACTAAAGGTGAGTGATAGAATGAGGTTGGGATAGTTTATATGATCGGTATAAGCTATCATAAACAATTACAGGTTTAAAACATAGGTTAATCTAATTGCTCAGTATCAAGCAATCAAATCCTAATACTTACTATGCAGGCCGTGTTTCGGGTGCATCACTAAAACAATGTTCTAGAATTAATATGCTACAAGTACTCACTTTCATAATCCTAAAAATAAACCGATACCAATGTTACAGAAAAGGGCGACAAACCCACGCTTACACATCCGTAACGTGGAATAAAGTAGGACACACATGATTGCTCACTGTCTCTTAACTCGAACAAGCTAAAGGTATTATATCTAAGGGCGAACTCACATTGTGGGGGTGGAATTTTGAGGGTTTTTGTGCTAGTCATATAAATTCCTATCCATGGGACGCTAGTAATACTCGGTTTTCGTTGGTATGTGTCATAAAAAAAATTAAATTTTGATAAAAATTAAATTTTGGTAAAAATCACTCTTTTATGCTATGTTTCGATATATTACCCATCTTTTTAAGGACAAGGCAAATGACAAATGAAAGAATAGTTTCTAAGGCTTATTTTCCCCCTACACTTAAGTTGAACATTGTCCCCAATGTTCTCTAAAAGTACCCATTGAAACGAATAAAGGGAATATAAAACAAGGAAAAGAAACTAGTACTCCCTTGGTTTACTCAATAATGGAGAAGAAACATGCGATAACTGGTTAAGTCGTCCTCCAAGAATCATCCAATGAAACTTTCTAAAAACTTCCAAGCTTCTTCTTATCAAATATAACCTGTAATCAAGGACAAAGACAACTATACCGAGCATAAAATGTGCGATTTACCAATATACAATATAAATTTAGGGTTCGACTCGATAGATAGGATGAAAGAATTGTTAAACTCATTAGGTTTTGTAGGTTTAAAACAGAAGAAGACATATATTAAATGTTGCGCAAGTTTTATTTTCAAAAATAATTAAAAACTTAAAGTTTTCTTGACCTGGGCGCTTGACGCCGTCAGGATTGAGGTGACCCCATCACAGGTGTCGTGGTGATGGCGTCGCGTGTTAATCGTAACGCCATCTCCACAGTCTGTGAAAATGAAATTTTTGTTTTTGACGAAAAATTTTTGGCACTTGATTCCATAAGTTAATTCTTGTATAAATGACTGCATAAAATCTGAGATTTAACACTTCAATCATATGACTCGAAACTGACGCGAATTAATCTAAACAATTCATTTAACATGTTTGAATTTGGCTCAAAAGCCGGATAAATTCCTTTACACTTATTGCTTGCAAAATACCTTTGATTGAAATTAAGACGAGGTTAAGGACAATGCAAAGCATGATTACAAGATAGTTCAAACATAATAAAACAAACTATGAAGAATTAAAACACACATGACACTCCTAATATGCGGGAAAGTAAATTGGGTTGCCTCCCAAGAAGCGCTTTTCTTTATTAACGAGTCTTGTAGCTAGACTCGAAGTCACACGTCAAGTGTCGTAGAAGTGGTCCAAGTCGATGATCTCTCTTGGACTTTCTCTTTCGGAGAGCTTCCTAGTGGTGGGAATTGATTGAAGGGTTTTGGTGAATTCCTCTCCATCGGGGTCGATTAATCTAATCTTTGCATGCCATGCTCCATCTTCGTTTTTGGGTGGTTTATCCTAGTTAATTGGTTTTTTAATTAGGTCCTCTGACTCCCACATGTTACACTTAAGGTTAATGGGTATGGCTCCTAGAAATTCTACCATTCTTCTAAACACTAAGGTATCCTTGAAAGGATTAAGCTCGACATCTCTAGAAATTTCCCATTCTCTGGGCAAATGGCAGTCTAAGAAGTCTTTCCTAGCATAGTAAGGGGGTTTTGCGCCTATTTCATCCGAGCTAGGTCGGGGTCTATGGGATTCCTTTTTTCCAAGTGTGGTCCAATAAGGTGCTTCTTCCTCACCTAAGTCTATTCCTTTTACACTGAATACCGACCTAGTGATTCCTTCTCCTACCGCTATTTTGGCCATCCTAGAATCAATAACTGCGTTGGCAGTAGCTAGGAATCCTCTTCCTACAAGTAAAGGGGTCTTGGGGTCCTTTTTCATATCGAGAACATAGAAATCATTTAATAGTTTCAGTTTTCCTATGTGGACTTCCACATCTTTAACAATCCCAATGGGGTAGGATTTGGTTACGTCGGCCAATCCAAAGATATGGCCAGTCTCTTCTAATAGTCCGATGTTAAGCTTTTTGAAAAGGTAAAGTGGGATTATGTTTACGCATGATCCTAGATCAGCCAGGGTGTCGAAAGGTTTTGAGTCCCCTAATCTTCAAAGTAGAGTGAATAGCTCGGGGTCTCCCATCTTTGCAGGTGTTTCTCCTTGAACCAATGCTGACCCATTTTTGCCTAGTTCTAAACTCCCAACATATTTATCTAATATAGCATTATAGATTGGAGCGTAGGCTAGGACTTCGAGAACCGGTAGGTTAAGATGCAAAACCTTAAATTCATCTTTAAGGGTTGGTTCGGGTTCCTCCGGTTGTTGTGGTTCGACGATTGTATCATTAAAATGTGCTTTGATAGCGTTGATCGAAGTAGACGGGTAAGATGAACATTGAGGATCGATAATTGGGTAAGACGAGCAGACAAAACTAGATGTGTCCCCAGTTTTAGGTTCTTAACCGTATCACTAGGTAGTGTTCCTGCAATTCGATCGGTGATTGCCTTTAACACTGTGTCGATTTTGTTGGTCATTTCGCTTTGGTGTTGTTTGAAATCAGATTCAAACTTGGATAGTCTAGCGTCTTGAGATGCCATGAATTCGAAAACCAGTCCTTCTATATTTGATTGATTGTTAAAATTTTGAGGGCGGTTGTTGAAGGAACGGTTCGGGATCGAATTGTTAGGTTGGAACCGGTTAGGTGAGTTTGAAAATTTATTTTGAGAATTTTGAGGTTGTCTCCACCTAAGGTTTGGGTGACTTTTCCATGACGTATTATAGGTGTCACCAAGATTATTTTGCTCGGGCTTAAAGGTATACCACTTACCTCCCGCTTTATCGGTACGCGAGGATGCGTACTTAACAAAGGCTTGTTTGGGGTTTTCCATGCAATTCTAAGTGTCATGGGGACCACTGCAGATTTCAAATGTGGTAGTGATTTTGTTTACTTGGGTAGGTTGTGTCGGAGCAAGATGAGCTTCCATCAAGCGTTGGACTTGATTTTTGAGCTTGATTAGACGGCGGTCGGATGTACTCGGGACATCTTGAGGCAAAGTGATTGCCTTGACCGGCTTAGCGAAATCCCTTGGGTCGTTCCAACTTTCGTTGTCATAAAGGGCGAGGTCCTCTACTATTGCCCAGGATTCTTCGGGGTTGAGGTCACGAAGCTTACCACCGGCCGATTGGTCAATGGTTTGTCTTGTGACGGGATTGACATGGTCATAAAAAATTTGGACTTAGAGCCAAAGGTCTATGCCATGATGAGGGACTTTTTGGAGTAAGTCCTTGAAACGAGTCCATGCTTCGGATAAAGATTCTCCATGATGTTGTTGGAACATCAGGATATCATTGCGAAGTTTTGCGGTCCTTCCCGGTGGAAAGAATTGAGCAAGGAATCGGGTAGTAAGATCCTCCCATATGGAGATGGATCCTGCTGGAAGGCGTTTAAGACAATTGCTAGCTTGATCACGTAGGGAAAATTGAAATAAACGCAGGCGCGTTCTTTCCCTATTTTTACCGTCAAGGTCAAGTGAGTCCACAAGTTTAAGGAAATCTTTGAGGTGTTGGTTTGGATCCTCGGACCGAAGTCCGTGGAATGAGCATCCGTTTTGCACTAACCGAATGCTGTCGGATTGAAGAGGTACCACGTCATTCCCTACGAGGAGCTCGATGGTATTCCTATAGCCCTCGTGGCTTGGTTTGGAGTAAGCGTTATGATTATCGGGGACTTAAAGGCAAATCAGATTTCTTAGCCATTAGTAAATGAAATAGCATGTTAGAAATAATTGCATTCCATGTTTTATAGCATGTATCTTCGCCTCGCGGGTTTATAAAATAATTGAAAAGCGAGCTAGAACTCACCTGAACATGTTATAGGGAAATAGATAGCTAATATAAGGAATGAAAGTAACGCTTCAACATCACCGGCAATCAACAGACAAACCTGGTTGTAATATGGAAAGTCTTAGTTTTGATTGTATATATATAGTTTTTGATATCGATGTTGGTTTTTGATATAAATAAAAAATTATCATAAACACCGTTAGGAGGCCATCATAGTTAGAAGTCATCAGTAAACGTTGTAGAGCTAGAGCACTTTAAATCGTAAACCCAACAACTGACAGAAACGTAATACCAAGAGAAACTTCTTAAATGAATCTCCCTAGTATTGTGTAATGATATGGATCCGGACATGATTTTATTGAAAGCACATTGATGATGAAATGATATAAGGATTAGAACATAAGCAGTTTTTAAGCATTTTATTTAATAATCTGATAAGTTAAGCACGAGGAGCGTTATTAAAGTTATGTCTGGTAATTTTTGAATATGATTTTATACGTTTTCAAATGTTACATTTTAGACCTTTGGGTTTGAAAATTCAAGTAGACCCCTGGGTTTGCACTTTTACGACTTTAGTCTTCAACTTTAATTGATATACCAAGTTAAACCTTTACTTAAAAAGTAACATAATTAGAACCCCAATAGTTATGACTTTGATAAATGACACTTTTAGTCCCTTTTAGTTATAATTTTCTAAAAATTACGATATATTACCCCTTTCATGGATTATAATTACAACACAGTCCCAATTGCCTATTCAGCTTAATTTAACATTTCTCATGAGTCAATTTATTATAAATTATAATAAACTAAAAATAATGAAGATTTAACACAACATAAGTTTAATTTAATTGATCGTTAAGTTCAAAACGTAAAACGGGTCAAATAGGTTTCAAAATGAAAACGCAGGTTTTAAGTCAATTTCATCATGAATTATCAAAGCACTTATTTAAACATTATAATAGCTTTATTAAAAAAAAGGATTTATATAACAAAAGTTTACAAGTTTAGAGCACATAGTTTAGAGAACAAACAGCATGAAATTAGGGTTTAGGGTGTACGGTTTTGGATCCAAAAGGCATAACACTTAGTTTTTGAGTTCAAAAGCTTTATAATTAAGGAATCTTAGCAAAACATATAAACATTATGACGTTTCATGAGCAAAATATAGAGCTTAGGAGAAACCTGGTTTGAGCTTAACGCCTTGGAAACGGTCAGAATCGGGACTTTCGGCTTCGTACAGCTAGAGTGAACGACTCGGAGCTTCGTTTTCTTGGTTTCTTTCTTCCTTTCTGTACTTGAACTTCTTAAGATCTATTAAATTCATATTGAGCAAGGGAGTTGCTATGATGAAGGGTTATAGAGAGGAATGGGGGATGAAAGAAAAATGAACAAGGATGGCTTCAATTTTATACTTGTGCAAGTTCAAATGGAGAGTAAGCAAAAGGCCTCATTTCTGATCTCGACACATGTACAAGCTTGTATGAAGATGTTGTTAAGGCCTAGAAATGAGAGTGGAAGGTCTAGGAGGTACCCCCACCACCCACCCCCCCCCCCGCTTAATGTGTTGGATGACCCCCCTTGCTGCCGCGGCTGAAGAGAAGCAAAACAAGCACATGGTGCCTTCATTCTTGACCATGGAGGAGTCAAAGCTGCTTAGTAAGCTGCTACAAAGAGTCTAGAAGGTATCTTGGGTGGTCATTTTCACATGGTGAGAGTTTAAATGGGTCAAAATGAAGTTAGAAAGGGTGCGGGTCAATTTTGTTCGACATGGTTTCAAGAGTTCTTTCCAAGGTACATTGTGTTTATAATGATTAAGGATAGATGAAATAGGTTGTTAAGGTCTGGTATTAAAGTAATTAGCAAATATTAGCAATTGGATTAGTTAAAACGGTTTTAAAACCAAAGAAATGGGGGTATGGGTTTTACTAGGGCTCGTTTTAGGGTTTTCATGGTTTCAAGCTTAAAATTCCGCATATTAAATGCAAAAGTAATTGTTAATATGTATCATGGAGGCCTTATATATTGGATAATTAATGAGAAATATAGTGGTTTGATTGAAATGGATAAGAAAATGAAAAAGGGTCAAAATGATAAATTTAGGGCATAATTAGGGTTTTCTGGATACGTTAGAGGTTTTCTAGGCTTTGATATCTCACATTGCCAAGATTAATAATAAAATGATTTGTAAACTCATTTAATGTAATGACAATGGCCCTTGGTTGGTTTATTTTGGGATTAAGAAAGTTTAAAAAACGAGTAAAACGGGTTAAAATAAATGGAACCAATTAGGTATATTTAGGGTTTCAGGTTATGTTTTACCCGTACAAGTGAAGAAAATTATGAAAGTAATGATGAAATAATGATTGAATAAGACTGATATGATTGTAAAATAAGTTATTACAACTTATTTGAGCTTTGTATGGTAAACAATGGTATAAAAGCCAAGAAATAGGTCATGGTTTAGAAACTAGCTCGGTTTTAGGGTTTAGGGTTTTGAATTAGGGTTTTGAGTGTAAAAAGATGTATGAAAGCTTATGAATGGGATAATTAGGGTTTACATATTATAAAATGAGTGTAGTAGCTTGCTCACAAGTGGTGGTGAAGAAATTAGAATGAAAACGGAGGTAAAACGGCAATTTAGAGATCATGCTTAATGACTTATGCATTGAGCTTTTAAGAGCTTGTACTTTGATTTAAAGAGATTATATATTTCAAATGAGATGTTATATTACTTGTACATATTCTTTAGTAGCTTGTGCATTCACTTTAGGGGTTAACCCTTCCATGAGATTAGGGTTTAGGGCATCCGATAATGGTTTAAAGCCCGTTTTGAAAATGATGTTGCAAATGGTATACCATTTTAGGAATAATGTACCTTGTATAATGATATTATGATATATGACTTACATGTTATAGATGTTATGCTGACATATATGAAGATGGATGTTTGCCCATATAGCAGGTTGTCCGAGTCCCGTTAACTTAGTTATGCAGGATATATTGCATTTGAGATACTGCAAAGTAATGTAATGTAATAAAGCGAAAAATTTCCCTGAAAAAGGTGAGTTCATATATAACTGATAGATTGTACATCATCTAACTTAATAGATGGATATTTACATTGATGAAAATTTACAGGTTGTTATATAAAGGCAGGCGCATTCTTTCCCTATTTTCATCGTCAAGGTCAAGTGAGTCCACAAGTTTAAGGAAATCCTTGAGGAGTTGGTTTGGATCCTTGAACCAGACCGTGGAATGAGCATCCGTTTTGCACCAACCGATGGTGTCGGATCAAAGAAAGGTACCACCTCGATCCTGCGAGGAGCTCATGTATTCCTATAGCCTTTATGCTTGGTTTGGAGTAAATCTCCTAAGTATGAATAGGATCATCGCGTCTCCCATGGTGGTTGACATGAATCTGGGTTACGAAACCAGATAACCACGAAGAAAAGAAAGACTACAAGAAGCTAATATGCGGGAATAAATCTTACTTGAAAGTAGAACTAAGCTAACTATTAACAATACCTACTATTCCCCAGCGCCGGCGCCAAAACTGATGCGGGCCCTCGTAAGACTCTACACAAAATGTTTTACAACTCCCTAGTCATTGCACCTAATCGTTTTAGTTAATATAAGGCAAGACTCGGGGGAGCTGATTATCATTCACATCAGTGAATAGGTTTGGGAAGATTGATCACGGTCATAATAACAGAATTCAAAGGTTCGAGAGAAGATTATTTTTGTATTTTTATATTTTATGAAAGTAAGTAAATCATAAATAATTGACAAGGTGGTTGGTTTTTAGGCTATTAAACTAAAATAATTCTAACGTTACTGGGTGAAAACAATAAGAAAAAAGATTATGTTTATTTAATCTTGTATTACTCCCTAGATTGCTTCTCCTAGTGTTGTTGCCTTGTCACACTTATGATGATCTGTGTAACTATTTCCTAAAGCATGAACGAATTACACGAACCCGCCGTCTACTTAGTATGCTGCTAGGGCAACGCACATGCAAGGTAGTATGAAGACTATTACACGGCCCTTAGGAGTTTACTAAGTGCATGTGAAATATATTAAGAATGGATCAACCATATTAGGGGGCAAGGTAGTATGAAGACTATTACCCGATGGTATCCTTTCTACACAATCACGTTTCCCTAGACATATCAACAGCGATGCAGACAAAAGCTGGTTTTCTAAGACCTAACGTGCACATCCATTACAAAAAAGCAACACCACTAAGATCTACATTCTAGGTTTAATACAAGCATAAATTAAACACAATAAAAGGTTGTAGCCAATCATGTAAAGATAAAGCAAGACAATAAATCCAAACAACACATAGACATATTGATGATTAAGTAAAAACCTACTTGAATTAAAACAAGAATTGAAAAGGTACAATAGTGTTATTAGGCCATAAAATCAACTCCCTACACTGCTAAACGGAACTAGAGCTGCTAAACGAACTAGGGTTCGTACCCTATTTTTATTCTAAAGTTACACACTCAAAACCCTAAATTCGGGTTTGTATATATAGGAAAAATGCTATGACAGCGTCGCGTTTTAATCAGCGCGTTCATACCCTCTGTGTCGTATACTTGTGACGCCGTCTTGAGATATGGTGATGCCGTCTTGATCTTCATGGTGACGGCGTCACGTTATATTTGTGACGCCGTCTCCAACCACTATAGAGACATTCTTGATAGATGTTGGTGTAGGTTTGTAGACTTGTCCGTTTCTTCTCCAAGTGAGTCCAAGTCACGTGTAATTCTTCCAAATGTCTTCCAAATGCGAAATACCTAAAAAGGAACGATTAAGTACCTATTTTAGGCATAAACGCACAATTTTGGGGGTTAAACGACCCCAAAAAAGTGTATAAAATGACACCTCATCACCTGACGATAATGAGAACGCTATTAGGAGAGCACAAACGATAGTGAGCGATTAGACCTAGCATGGGAAGAGTTAAGCTTCAATGACTGGGTAAGAATAAGATATGGAAAAGTGTGCACAATGACCAAGGACAAAATCCTTAAGGATTATTGGAAAGAGAGGTTTAGTGATGATGAAGACAACATGGATCGACCTTTTAAAACTAACAAAAGTAAGGAATGTGAGGATCTAGAAAAATGCCGGGAAGATGAAGCTAACGCGATATTCGGAGCTGTTCTAGATAAATTAAATGATGATTGGTTTAACGGTACAAATGAAGAAGGGGACGATTTAGAAGGGATCATCGACTATTTAGAGCCAACATCGTACGACGGATTCACTGACTTAGATAATGAGGCCTATAAAAAAAGAAAGAGCAAACTGCTTGGCATGACTTATAGGAAACCACCTCCGATCTTGATTGAGAAGGCGGAAGTAACTAGGTATACCGTTAGACTAGGAGAAAGCTATATAAAGGTTAGAATCTTAGGAATTGACGAATTGCCTATGACTAAAGATAACCTTACCACAGTAAGAGCTAGGTTGATGGGGAAAATAGATGGAGAAGGGAAGGTCCGAAGAAAGACGTAGCCTCGTCTTGAGTCTAACTTAAAGACTCATAAACAAAAGTGCTTGTCGAGAGACAACCCGTCTTTTAGATTTCCAATTTTAGTAGGTTTTGTATGTTTCTTACTTACTTTTACAGGTTCTCGCAGCAAGGAAAAGGAATCCGAGGCCACATCAACTCGGATTCATGTGGTAAAAAATGCTTCTGTTTGGGCGTAACTGCTCTAGTTACGCCGTAACAAATGACGTTACGCTGTAACCCTTTACATGGTTACGCCGTAACTAGTTTAAACCAAATTTTTAAAAATATTTTTTTACATGGTTATGGCGTAACCCATCTCATGATTACGCCGTAACTCCCTTCTGAAAACCTTAATTTTGTTCGAAACTTTTACAAAACCATGTATAATTAAATGAACTTTGTGGGTATGGTCTCTGGAAACCCTCACGAGACTTCACTCGTCAACTTGGGCCACCAAGTGGTTTAAAAGGCTTATTGCATATGCTAAATGCAACTATGATTCCTACGAAAGTGAGTTAGGTTTTCCTGTAAATTTCATTTTGAACGTTTAATTCATGTAGTTTGTCTAGTGATTTCATGGGATTAAGAGTTTGCTCAGGATACGCTGGTCAAGAGTTTATCTCGTGCCATTATCATTCGAAGCACAGAGCAATGCTCAGGGGAGTCTCTCGTTCTAATTTACTCTTATTCATTAAATTTTCATTTCCTTAAAAAGTATAATAGGGACATTGTACAAAACAAGTGGGGGATGGGAGTAAAATTATGACTTGACCTATATTTGCCTTTGATTTTCTAGTTTTTCTTGAAAAAGTGTGCCAATTTTAAAACATTTTGACAAGTTTTTCTTACTAAACTAGAATAAATTTTTGCCGAGCGCAGTATCACCCTTTATTTCAATTGGTAAGGTTAAGCCTAATGATTCCATTTTCATATATTATACAAAAATCCACCAAAAATATGAATGTGCCGGTAGCATTGTAGACTTTAGAACTTGGCATGTACATCATTTCGAGACCTAATTGATTAGAAGGAATAGACTGTTCGAGAAGGCAACACTTAGGAATTAACACAAAATCAGCCCATATGTGTGAAGTTGTGTGCGTTTATCGACTGGTTACACTGACTAGTCGACCTCCCATGTCAAAACCCCTTGTTGCACTCATTTTTAGTGCAAAATACCCCTGGATCACCCTGTTGAGCCAATATTTGTCTTCAACCCTTTATGTTAATGTATCATTTCACCATTTCGCCTTAGCCAACCCTGTAGTCTATATTCTTTGTGTTGAAGTCTCTGGCTACTTAAGTTCATGGTTCGGGGAAATGGGTTCAGAAATTTTGTGCGTTCGTGGAAGACCTATCATTATTGATCTATAAAGACCCCCTGCTATCATCACTTTCTATATTCTTCATTGATTGATAGTTTTCTTACTATATATATAATATAATAAAATATAAAATATATAATATCTAAAAACAAAAATCAAAAATGCCAGGAGCAGTATAGACTATTCCCGGGTCGTTAATCCCCAATGAGGCTGTGTTGGAAAATCGATACAGTCGGAAGATTTGAGTTTGAAGGAGAGAATTGATTTGAGAGTGTGGAAAGGTAGATTAGACAATAACAAACAAAAACGTTTAAGAAAAACCTAAAAATTACGAAATTAAGCT